>JALAZF010001156.1:0-107062 GCA_022829125.1 Lathyrus tuberosus
GAATGTAAACCTAATGTTGTTGATGAATGTAATGAAATTGTTGTTGATGAACCAAATTATTGTTGATGAATTGTCTTCTGTTATGTTTGAACCTTTAATATAAAGTAAGACAATTAATGTAAATTATTGATGAATGTAATGTAAATTGTTGATGAATGTAAACTGTCAATGAAATGATATGTGTTGTTAATGTAAATTGTTGTTGATGAACCCTTAATGTAAATGATTACAGTATGGCACATCGACATTATTTGGCATTCACAATTGATACATAATGAGTTGAAATAGAATTCATTGACATTAGTTTGATCCACCAAAATTAGTTTGTAGATGCACCAATATAGAATCCATTGAAATATAATTCATTCACAATTGATACAGAATGACTTGATCTTAGTTTGTAGATCAACCTAAATTACAACAAAATATAGGACATAGTTTGATCCAATACATGACCTTAGTTTGTAGATGCACCAAGACTACACCAAAATTAGTACATAACAAAATAACTTAGTTAATCAAAGTCTTTAAATTACTTAAGAACATTACATAGACAAAATGCACAACAATCAAAACGAAACAGATGGTCTTCATTAGTCTTCTTCAGGTATAACAAGTGGATCATCAACTTTCTTTCCAGGGCCAGGTATGTTCTTGGTATTCAAAGTCCTTAGCCTATCAGACTGCCTCTTTTCAACAAAACCCTCAGATTGAGTCTTGTACCTGCTCTGGGTTTTAAACTTTACAGGCTCACTGATGGTTGGTCTTGAAAGGACTGTTTGAATACCAGGTGGCTTGAATGGTTTGTTTCTGTAAATTTTGGGTTGTTTACCAAAGAAAACTTTGGCACCTGTAGGTTTTGGTGTAGTTGCCTTGAGGGGTGACTTTTCAACATTTAAAGGTTGAATGTCCAAGACATCATCACTCTGTAACAATTCTTCCAGAGTATCATCCAAACTTGTAGCAGGTTTAGTTGCGGTCTTCATGGGCTCAGTTACCACAACATCAGGTTCAGCGGGTTCATTTGGAGTCTTCTTGGGCTCGGTTACATCAGGTTCTTTTGGCTCAGCTGCAGTCTTCATGGGCTCACCAGTGCCAGCATCAGTTTCTTCATTAGACTCAGTTGAAGCTCCATTGATAGGTACACCAGTGACAACTTCATCGCCTTCTTTGGTAGGGCCATCATTAACAGTTGGAATAGTTGGATTATTTGTGTTAGTTGCAGCATTGATATTTGACTCCTTGTATGCATCTTTGCTTGTTCCATTATTGACAAATGTGTTGCTTTTCTTTGGTTCTTTTGGTTCCTTTATTTTTGACTTCTTGGGTTCCTTAGTTGTTCCCTTGGTAGTAGTTCCTTTAGGTCTCCCTGTAGGAAACAATCATAATATAAACAATCACAATAACAATCTCAATATGTAAAGTAAGACAATGTGACAATACCCTTTTTTAGGTGCCAATTTGACTTGACTTGTATGACTAGCTTGTGTAGGTATTCCTTGACTTGCTTCTGTAGGTATTCCTTGACTTGTATTTGTAGGTATTCCTTGACTTGCATCTGTGGGCATTCTTTGACTTGCAGCATTGGTACTTCCTGATGGAAGAAGCATAATCTGCTTGTTTTTCTTGCATGTTCTTTTGTTGTGTTAAAGCTCAAAACATAACTTGCACCTATGATTTGTGTTAGGTCTTTTCCATTTTGTTTGGCTTCCCTCATCAGGTTCTCTCCTCCTATGTTTTTTTGGCCTCCTTAGGCCTCTTTTGAACATAGGAGGGTATATGGCTGGGTCATCAGTTTTTTGCCACTTATTTTGGCCATTCAAAGAAGTGATACCTTCTTCATAGCATCTGACATATGTTGACTTGTGGTAACATTTATAGACATAATTTATGGGATTATCTACTTTCCTATGGATTGCAGAAACTGCATGTCTACATGGAATTCCATTGAGATCCCAAAAATTACATGAACAAGTCTTGTTATTCAGATCAACTACAAAACTATCAGTAAACATCACATTGGTAACCTAGAATGTTAGTTGTCCAACATAAGTTGTTGTCCAACTTGCACTCTTTTCAATCTCTCTATCCAATCTCCTAAGTGGCTTTGACATAATCCTACCATTATAACCATTAACCTTTTCCCTTAAAGTTGCAAACCTACCCATAAGATAAGACCTAATCCATTCAAACATTGTAATAATAGGTTTGTCCCTCTGAAGTAGAATAGTGGCATTAAATGATTCACTTAAATTATTCATCAGTACATCACACTTAGAAAATAAAGGAAAGGCATGCTTACACCACTTTGTTTTTGGTATGGCCTTCAACCATTCATAAGCATCATTGCTGACTTTCTTGATCTTTTGCATGAATTGTTCATGAGCTTCCAGATATGTAGCCAATGATGCAGCCATTATTAGGTCCCTAAAGAGGGTACCACCACCAAAACTCTTTTTAAAGTTAGCATACAGATGCCTCACACAAAATCTATGCTCAAATGCTGGGTATTGGTCCTCAAACACTTGTACAAGACCCTGTATACAATTAGAATAACTATATAAATCAATTGATCAAGAAATGCAATTAATATACAAAAAATATAAAGATGTACACTTGCCTTTTGTTGGCCAGAAATAAAACACCACATTTGGTCACCAATGTCTTCAATAAGTAGTTGCATAAACCAACTCTAAGTGTCCTTTGACTCAGTCTCTACAACTCCAAATGCAAGAGGTAGGTACTGGTCATTAGGATCTTGTCTCACTGCTATCAATAGTATCCCACCATACTTATGTTTTAGATGACAACCATCAAATCCAATAAATGGCCTACAAGCATGTTTTAAGACTTTCTTTGTTCCAACAAAGCACATGTAACATCTTTCAAACCTTGGTAATTAACTTGGACCTGGAGCTTGAATGTTCATCTTGAAAGTGTTTCCTTGTGAATCTCTCCTTAATTCAGCCCATAAGACCATAACAAACTATATTGTTTGCTAGAATCTCCCTCCACTATCCTCTTGGCAATTTATCTTGCCTTAAAATCCCTATAACCTAGAATTTCAGTAGAATATCTAACCCTAACATCAGCAATCACCTCATTCAACTTCATTTTATTGTTGTTCTTCATCCTATCAACAATCACCTTTGCAACCCAATCAGCTTTTGCACTTTTGTTAAAAAATTGTCTTCCACACTTATGTTTATCATACAATGTCTTAATTCTAAAGGTGGTAGATGTCAACACTTTACTGCAAAGGACAGTGTAATCACATAGAGATTTCTCCTTGCAAACCACCCTACATCTCACTGCATCATTCTTCACAAATCTAACATCCCTTCCATTCAGTACATTATGTTCCAAAATAGCATTCTTAAACTGCCTAAATGATGAAAACTCCATTCCCACCTTGAACTTATAATCCTTTGTAATACCATCAGCATCATTATACATAACAACACTTGGCATATCATCATCACTATCATCTTCAGCTCCACTATCAAGCTCATCAGTTAAATACTCATCTTCAATTACATGTTCTTTACCCATCTCTGATGTAATCAAGCTTTCTTTAACTACCTCACTAGAACTAGCCACGACATCATTAACATGTACATTTGATGGATGACTATCAAATTGCTCATTAATACCATCATCAAAACCCTCATCAACAGGATTCATCCTTTCTTCTTCACTATCTTCAAACTTAATATCTTTCACTGACTCATCACTAGAACACTCCTCATCGGAACCAGAATTAACCTTATTTTCAAATTTTGGGCATTTGTTCCTCCTTCTTGCAGTCTCCATAAAGGTTTCAGCCCCCTTACTTGGTATCTCTTCAGTGTATATTTCAACATCATCCTTGCATTCGTTCATAAAGGCACCAATCTCAAAAGCATCACAATCATCCTTAAATGGCTTTAGATCACTCTCTAAGGTACCTTCTATAATGCCCCGATTCCGATGATTCCCATTTTGTTGAGTCTTTTATTTAAATTGTGTGATAAATAATTTTATTTGTGAAATTGGTGTGTTAATATGCTATGTTGACATGTTATGATATTTTACTGTTTTTGAGAGTTTTCGGGGAAATTAGAATGAAGGGTATTTTAGACATTTCTCAATTAATGGTAAGTTAGAAATTTAGTACAATTGGTAGAAAAGTGATTAAGTGAAGAATTATGTGAGAAAATGAATTAATTGAATTTGAGTAGAAAATAAGAAAAGAAATAGAAAAGAAAAAAAAAAGATAAGAAGAAGAAATAGAAGTGAAAGAGAAAGAAAAGAAAAATAGAGAGAAAAAGGAGAGAAAGAAAGAGGAAGAGGAGAAAAGAGAAGGAAAAAGAGGGAAAGCTAGGAAATCTTCAAAAACAACTTCTAGGAATCGATTAATCCGGGTAAGGGTGTGAAATCTTATTATCTTATCAATGTATATCATTATGTATGATGGTGTTGTTGTTGATTTTTATGAGTTTTGGTATAAACCCATTTGTGTAGAAAATGGTAGAAATCGATTTAATCATGTTGAAAATGATGTTTTCGGGTTCCTTGTTGTTGATACACGAATGATACATGTTGTTGTACATCAAATTGGTATTTTTCGTAATTTAGATGATGAATTTGGGTGTGGTTTGGGGAAAAAACGCAGAACAAAATTCTGCAGGAAAATTATGCATTTCGCCTGGCCATACGCGTATTGGGGCAGGCCATACGCGTATGGATGGCGCATTTCAGGGCCAATACGCTTATGGGATGCATGTTTCCCCGGCCATCTGGTGATACGCGTATGGTGTTGGGCATACGCGTATGGGCTTTTAAACGTGGAATTTTGGGAGGAAAATTATTCTGTCCATACGCGTATGGGCATTGGTGATACGCGTATGGGAATGGCAAGGAATTAGGGCATACGCGTATGAGAATGGTGATACGCGTATGGTCAGGCCAATTGTAAAAATGGGATTTTTCAAAATGTGTTTTTCGTTTCCGTCCGTAACTTTTGTTCCGTTTATCCGATTTTTACATTCTTGGTATTGTTGTGGAGCTATTGAGCTGTAGGTTTTTATTATGATGATTTGGAAATTGTTAGCCGATTAAATAAGTCAGAAAAGTCGGGAATAGTGTTATTTAGCGACTTTTACCGTTTTGAATGTGTGTCTTGGATGTGAATCGTACAATAGTGCATTGACGTGAATGCATATAGATTGTATGTGATTGTAGGAGATGAATGCATGAATATATTGTGAATATGTATGCATTTCAAGAATGTCTTGAGTCATTTTGTATGTGAAGCATAATGACGTACATTCTTGTGTTGAGGAATTCTAATGAGAATCCGTTGTAACGTCGTGTGCCCGTGTGGGGTGTGAGCGACGGTTGGTTTCAAATGGAATCCGCTATAACGTCGTGTGCCCATGTGGGGTGTGAGCGATGATTATAGACGATCGTGTGCCCGTGTGGGGTGTGAGTGATCGGGTCGTGTGCCCGTGTGGGGTTTGAGCGATCCATAAACATTGTGTGCTCATGTGAGGTGTGAGCAATGGGTGAACATCGTAGGCCCGACGGGAAGTTACATTGGTAATGAGCGATGGTTCCAATAAGTTCCTGAGTGAACTTGAGATGATTGAGTCGGTACCCCCGCATTGCATTTGCATAGAGTTGTTAGTCGGTCTCTATGATTTGCATTTATCATCTGTATAATTGTGCATTGATGAATAAACATAAATGTGTATGTTTATGTGGAATGATAAGAATTGTGAAAGTATGCATGATGTATATGCCTGGTTTTGTATATATATATATACATTGTGATGTATACGAGTGAGTTGTGATGAATTGTGGTGAGAATTTGGAATATGTGTATTTTTATGTTGGGATATATAATTATATGCATTGTCATTATGATAATATTTCTCACCCTTCTGCTGTTTTATGATGCTCTATGAGGCATTGCAGAGTAGGTATGTGATAAGTGAAAAATGTACCTATTATTGTATATAAGTTTTGTTGCACTTATCGATACTTTTTGTCTATATCGTTCAAATAAACCCCCACTTTGTTTATAAATACGTTTACTTTACGTTTTAGTGTATATATTGCGTAACGTGTAAATATTACTTAGTTTAATTGATTTTTATCTCATTTTTGTAGGTATTAAATAATTGCAATCTTGCCATATTCTTGAAGAGCATTGAATGAGCTTTCCAACGCTTCAAACCGTGCGTAATCGGAGTTTCGGTGATGAAGTTGTGGCAAAAATAAGGACTGGTTTTCTGTCATGTTCGCACTGCGAACTGGCAGCCAGTGTTTGCACTGCGAACTGGCAGCGAGTGTTCGCATTGCGAAGGTCTAGCGAAGGTCCCAGCGAAGGCTGGCAGAGAGTTACAAAATAGAAATAAGCCAAGGTTCGCACTGCGAACCAGTCAGCGAGCATTCGCACTGCGAATGGTTCGTTCGCACTGCGAACCAACGAAGGAAAGCAAAGGCGGTTTAGCAATCAGAGGCACTTGAAGTGCCATTTTTTGAGTCATTCGCACTGCGAACTATGCAGAATTTGCAATGTATATAGTTCATTTTTCAGCATTTTTTTAGGGATGGTTTTGGGGTTTCTTGATCCCACTTCCATCAAACTTCATTTTTCACTGATTTGCTTAGAAAACAACTATGGAGCATGCATACGGATGATTCGGGGTGGATTGATCGTCGACCGTCTCTGACAATGCGCGAGATTTTTGGTTCATTTCTTTTCTTCTTTGTGTTTGTCTTTATGGTTGGGTTGTGTATATGTATTTGCTGCAAACTCATGTATATTTGTCGCCCATGGCGTTGTATAAAACTTGGTTTACAATTCTCTATTGGTAATTGTCTCTGATTTTTGCTATATGCGCGGGGTTTGGGTTGCGTTAGACATAACCCTCACGAACGTCGATTAGGGACGGTTGTCTGTTAGTTTCTGGACTCTAGAGATAGATTTAGGAGCTAACAATCTTCAATAGGCGTCGAATCTTAATGCCTTCCGTGCTTCGAGGCTTCGCTCGCGAGAGTGACGAAGAGAGTGACACGGTTGTTTGCTCAACTTTGCGTTAGACATAACCTGTGTTGTGAGCGATGTTGGGTGATATTGAGGAGTATTGTAGGTTGAGTATAACTGGTCGGTAAGTTTAAGTTTGTGAGGAGTCGATTTTATGCATTGTCGGATGAGTTTTTCTTGTTAAAGAATGAAGTTCTTTGTGTTTTAATGCTTACTTTTCTGTTTTATTGCTTTAAAACGATTTAAACCCAAACTCATAAACGCGAGAGACTGTCGAACTGCATTCTTTCCCTCGAACCGATCTCTGTGGACACGACATAAATTCCGGAGGGAATTCTTTCCGAAAATAAATATTTTTGCTTGCTTGCCGCTATTCCGCATCCAACAAAATGGTGCCGTTGCCGGGGATCGGTTTTGATATTGAATCGCATTGCGATAGTTTCTTTGTTTTTTAGTTTTGTAGATATCGTACGTATTGTATATTTTCACTTGTTTGTATTGATACTTGTATATTTTAACGTTTGTTCAAGTGTTTGGTTAGGATGCTTGCTTTTGGTTGCGCGGTGAGACATCACCATGGCATGAATGAAGGAAGTTTCTAATTAAGCACCGTAAAGGCGTCGAGCTTACGACGTAAAACAAGCATGTTTTATAGTTTTTCTTTTCGAATGTTTTTGGTTGTTGTTTGCTCCCAGATCTTGATTGACTTACTTGAGGATGATTTTGTGATTTTCCAAGTTGGTTCGTTTCAACTTGCGGATGTATGGTAATGATCTTGTTAAGTTTTGTACATGTCCGAGGTATGTATTTATCGCTTTCTATACTTTAGCATATTCATGATACTTAGGCTTTTTTACAAACTTTCATGCCATTCATTCTTTTGTATACTTGTTCTATTGTTAATCACTTTAGTTCCCAACCTTTTTGTGAGGTGGCTTTCCATTGTTCATATACGCGCGGAGAACCAACATTCTTGTTCTAACTGGATTTTATTATGTTGAATCTTTTATTTGTGTTGATTATATGAATGCATGAAAAGGATCAAGGCAATTGTTTCATTTTGAGCACAACTACCTTAGCCAAATAGTCAATTCACCTTGTGAATGTGTGATCATTTGTAACCCCTTTGAGCCTTTGGTCATTATCCATGTTGCTTGAGCTTGATGCTTGTCTATGAGTGTCAAATTCATATTTTTGTGTGGATCTTGATTGTTGTTTTTACTTGAGCCCTCAACTTTTTGTGTTGTTGTATGGATTTTTTTTTCCTTGCCTTAGAAAGTAGGGAGTATTCACATGATGATGTGGTTGAATTCAAGTTGGGGAGAGGATGATTGTATACTCATTGGTTGGATTCTATGCGGATTGAAAAAGAAAAGAAAAAAAAAAGAAAAATTTGTGAAAGAGAAAAAGAAAGAAAAAAAAAAGAAGATAAGGAAAATCCTTGAAAAAGGAAACAAAAAGAGTAAAATAATTGTGCTAAATAAGTATTGTGTTTTGTGTAACACTTGGGATGAATGAAGAAGTTGATTGGAATTTGGTGTTTGAACTTTTGTGAGTTGATCACTCCCTTAGGTTTAGGCAAGTTTTTGTTTCAATTACCTTTAGAAATTGCCCCTTGTTTGTTTACCCAACCACGCTACAACCTTGAAAAGCACTTGTGATTCTTGCCTTTGTATTTTCAATGTGAATTTGTAGATGTATGCATAATTTAGTCTTTTGTTTGCATGAGTGTTGTGTGAGTGTAAAGAACCTTATTGTGTGTTTTTCATCTACCGATGATTGTTTTTACTAGGTGTGATTCACTTTGGAACTTGTGTTGTTTTAGAATTTTTGGCATGATTTTTGTACTTTGCTTTTGTTTCGTGACTATGTTGTCATCGTAGCCAGTGGTAAGTATTTACTTTGTGTGTACCATTTTTCATTTGAACCATACATTCGTTTCCGTTTTTCAAAACCTGTTGATTCGTCATTCTTTGGATATTGCTTGTGCATTTTCAAGTGTGTTTGATTCTTATTTGTGGACAAACAATTATGTAAGTTGGGGAGAGTTTGATAAGTGCAAAATGTACCTATTATTGTATATAAGTTTTGTTGCACTTATTGATACTTTTTGTCTATATCGTTCAAATAAACCACCACTTTGTTTATAAATACGTTTACTTTACGTTTTAGTGTATATATTGCGTAACGTGTAAATATTATTAGTTTAATTGATTTTTATCTCATTTTTGTAGGTATTAAATAATGGCTATCTTGCCATATTCTTGAAGAGCATTGAATAAGCTTTCCAACGCTTCAAACCGTGCGTAAATCGGAGTTTCGGTGATGAAGTTGTGGCAAAAATAAGGACTGGTTTTCTGTCATGTTCGCACTGTGAACTGGCAGCGAGTGTTCGCACTGCGAACTGGCAGCGAGTGTTCGCATTGCGAAGGTCCAGCGAAGGTCCCAGCGAAGGCTGGCAGAGAGTTACAAAAGAGAAATAAGCCAAGGTTCGCACTGCGAACCAGACAGCGAGCATTCGCACTGCGAATGGTTCGTTCGCACTGCGAACCAACGAAGGAAAGCAAAGGCGGTTTAGCAATCAGAGGCACTTGAAGTTCCATTTTTTGAGTCATTCGCACTGCGAATGACCGTTCGCACTGCGAACCATGCAGAATTTGCAATGTATATAGTTCATTTTTCAGCATTTTTTTAGGGATGGTTTTGGGGTTTCTTGATCCCACTTCCATCAAACTTCATTTTTCACTGATTTGCTTAGAAAACAACTATGGAGCATGCATACGGATGATTCGGGGTGGATTGATCGTCGACCGTCTCTGACAATGCGCGAGATTTTTGGTTCATTTCTTTTCTTCTTTGTGTTTGTCTTTATGGTTGGGTTGTGTATATGTATTTGCTGCAAACTCATGTATATTTGTCGCCCATGGCGTTGTATAAAACTTGCTTTACAATTCTCTATTGGTAATTGTCTCTGATTTTTGCTATATGCGCGGGGTTTGGGTTGCGTTAGACATAACCCTCACGAACGTCGATTAGGGATGGTTGTCTGTTAGTTTCTAGACTCTAGAGATAGATTTAGGAGCTAACAATCTTCAATAGGCGTCGAATATTAATGCCTTCCGTGTTTTGAGGCTTCGTTCGCGAGAGTGGCGAAGAGAGTGACACGGTTGTTTGCTCAACTTTGCGTTAGACATAACCTGTGTTGTGAGCGATGCTGGGTGATATTGAGGAGTATTGTAGGTTGAGTATAACTGGTCGGTAAGTTTAAGTTTGTGAGGAGTCGATTTTATGCATTGTCGGACAAGTTTTTCTTGTTGAAGAATGAAGTTCTTTGTGTTTTAATGCTTACTTTTCTGTTTTATTGCTTTAAACGATTTAAACCCAAACTCATAAACGCGAGAGACTGTCTAACGGCATTCTTTCCCTCGAACCGATCTCTGTGGACACGACATAAATTCCGGAGGGAATTCTTTCCGAAAATAAATATTTTTGCTTGCTTGCCGTTATTCCGCATCCAACAGTATGCTGGCGGTCTTTTTGTGAAGCGTGTCTTCATTCTTTTGGTCGGTCGGCTCTGATATGTAGCACCGGGTAGCTAGGATGCATATGATTCTTTTATGATACATTGTACATGTATCTTGTTGATGAATGTTTATGTAAACATGAATTATGTTGGTGGATAATACTTGATGATACATGTATATATGTATATATGCTTGATGTTATTCAATGTTTATATTTTCCGCTTTTATTCTAAATATTGAGATGTGGGTGCAAGGACTAAGTTCCTCTGTTGCAAAGTTACCCCACTGTTGCATATCAATGTTGAGCAGGTGTCGAATGTTTTAATTTCATGTATAATGTGACATACCTCTTTTATACTGTGTTTATAATTATACTCTAACGAAATTTTAAATATGTGCATGATTGATTATGTGATTATTTGGGGGAATAGAAAGGGGGTGTTACACCTTCACCATGTTTCCACCACATCCTAACACTACTATACTCAAAGTCAAGATCAATCCCCTTAATTAAATCACAAGCATAAAAAAATGACCAACATTGACTATCATGTCCATTAAAAGCGTATACATGCCCACCCACATACTTTAGCATATGGTCTTTTACAAAATAACCCTTAGTGAAAAATATTACCTTAAAGACCCTCATTCCTACATATTGAAAGTAAATTTACAGTCAAAGTTGGACCCACAAAAAACCCTAAAAACAAACATATTGATGAATACACTACCATTAAAATACTATACCTATACCAAAGTTTAGTAAAACAGAATCTAATAAAGAACATGTGGGCCTACCTCAAGTTTCATTGTCGAGGGACCACGGATTTGCAGCAGCTTTGAAAAACAATGTTGGGACCACAGAGCAACACAATCACAAAGTACTGCAAAAGAAGGTTACGAAGGATTTAATAGCACATACTAAAACGAAACATCAAACAAACTTTAGGGATTAAAAAGGAAACAATGTTGGGCTCACCTTGGGAACGAGAGAGAGAGCATAATTTCTTTGAGAGTGTAAATGTTAACTTTTGGAAGTGAAAAGTTAATCTATGGTTAACTTAATCTAGAGTGAAAAGTTAATAGATATTCAGAAAGACAATTTATGTGGCATTGTTACATCAGCAACAACACTAATAAAAAAATGACATATCATCTTCCACGTCATCAACCATTAACTTAAATAGACGGCAGGGATGAAATTTGAGGACGGAAAACTTTAGAGGGACTATTCTTTAAACAAAAATTTTTGGAGGACTAAAAACGAAGGTTGGAATATTTACAGTGACGAAAAACATATTTAACCCAAATTTAAATTCAAGCATGCCGATCTAAGGGCCAAACAATCAAAATTAGAATTGTAGTCTTCAAAATTTTGATTCAAATAAAATATTTTAAAAAATTTTGATTTACTTATTAGTAAAATGAGTTGAATTTATTGTAAATATGTTTTTTTTTTTTGTTAAATTGATAAAAAAGAAAGTCGTTAATTTCAATAATAAATAACAAAAATTAATTAAAATTAACTATTTTAAAATATTTGATTAAATAAAATTATTTTAATCTTTAATATATGTTGGCGTTAGGGGTGTTCAAATCCAAATCGATCCAAATAAAAATCGCAAACTGATTCAGAAAAACCGAAAACCGCAAAAAAACGGAAATTATTGGACGTGTTTAAATGTCATTTTGGATCGGATTTTTTTGACCAATCATCCAAAACCGAACCGAACCGCAAGTCAATTTATCTTTGGATCAGATGATATTTTGCTTCAAAACCGATCCAAACCAAGTTGCGAACACTCCTTGTTGGCGCAACATGTTGTGGAAGGCAACTTCTTTCAGAACTCATCGGAGAGATCCAACAGTTGTTTGTTCAAAGTGTTGACGTCCCGGGAAATAGAAGACAGAGTCTCAACCTCGAGTTCTATCTAATGAGTACCATGTTTCTCATCTTTAAGCAAGTCTTCAAGTTCTACTATGCGACTGACCAAAGTTGTAGGAGATCCGTAAAACTTCACTTCCTCTAGGAAAGAGGACACTTGATCATGTACTTATTTCTCGAAGAAAGTCAACTTAATTCGGACACCCAACTTCTAGAAGATGCACTAGTAGAATGAAATAAAACAACATTCGAACTTGCTGTACACCCACTTGTCCGCCAGAATTACTGAGATTTCCCAATCAGAAGGAGGCCCCACCTCGAAGGAGGTCGCCGCCACTTTAGCTTCTTGGGCATATGTTGAAAGTGTTTCTAGTTATTCTAGTTCCACCCAGGAGTTATCTTCTACGTTTGTCGCCGCCATCAAGTCCTCAGATTGATCGAATCTTGTGTCTGCATTACGAAATAAGCCAGATAGATTAACAGAAATAGGTCTTTGGTGAAAATGGGTTCGTCCCAAGAGACTGAATGGAGCAACCCACTTCTAGCACCATCCACTGACACATTCCCCGGATCAACCATGATTATGTACGGAACGACGACAATGGCGTATGTGTAAAGAGGAAGGGAAGAGTAACAAATGGTCCAAAGGTTGGAGCAAGAGAGGCGATAGCCAAAAAAAAAAAGAGACAATTTGAGAATAACATGAAGGCGAAAATAAACTTTGAAGGAAAAACTCACCTTTTATAAACAAGTCAGTCAAAAATCAAAGGTCCAGATAAAAAACGAGGGAAATATCCAAGGGCGAAAAGTCCGCCATCCCATCATGTTAAGCGAAGAGCCAAAAACACTCATGTGTCCTAAGTATAGAAATCATTCTCTGACCAGCATACCTATGGTTATGCGTTATGCGCCAGGAGTAGGGAGTGAAACGTTTTAGTAATAAGAGAGCATTAAATGCGCTTGTCCCCCCACTACTTTTTCAATTGACTCCAAACATTTCATTTCTAGTTCGTATCGAACAACATCCTTGAGGGTCGGTCAAGACCACTAAAGGCTTCCCTGGGTCCTTAATACCCGGCAAGCCTCTGGGGCAACTGTTTTTGGTCGGTCAAAAGGTCAAATAGATGAGACCCAATTCAACTCAAATCCACTCCACATGACCCAAAGGTATAAAAGTCATGTCATATGAAATACAATGTACATTTTCTGGTCTCTACTTTTTGTTACACTCATCTTGAATTTTGAACTGACTTGCATGTTTGAGTGTTAACTTTGCGGGTCTATTTTGCTCTGTGGTATCGGTTATCAACACCATCTGTTCAAGATTTCGCATCAGCCAGTTACATTCAATTTTGGTTCATGAAAAAATTTACATATAAATAATAATGTATTAAATTTATTAAAAATATTTCTTCAACAATACAGATAGGGATGGCAATGGGCAGAATTTGGGTAGGGTGTTATAATACTCGTCCTCATACCTGTAGTTAGAAAAAATCTCCGTACCTAGGTCCATACCCGCTTGAGTATCAACATTAGCACTCGTCCTCGTATCCTATGGGTATATAAGTGTCTGTACCCGTACTCGTTACTCGCATTTCTAATAAAAATAAATGTATCAAGTAAAAAAACTTAATATTTTAAGTTTTTAAAATATTAAAGAGTTTTTTAAAAAATTTAATGTTGAATTGTGAAATAAATGATCACTTATAATAAATAATAAATATGTAGTAGTTTAAAATTGATATTTTTTAAAAAAATTTATAAACATTTATTTTTATATAATAATATAAATTAAAATATATAAATATATATTGTGTGGGTATGGGGCAGGGTGGGTACTAAGGTACCCAACCCCGCACTCATCTCCACTTATTTAAGTGGATAATTATCTGAGTCTGTACTCGTAATCAATTTTGTGGGTTTTTAGTCTATCCATTGTGGGTAATTTTGTGGGTACCCATTGAAAATGAGGCAAATTATCATCCCTAAATACTGATAAAAGATAAAGTCTTGTTATATTTTAATAACCACTGGTTCAACTTTTAACTCTAACAAATTTTAATTTATTTACTTATTTTCAAAATTTTGATTAAAAAAATTATTTTAATCTTCTATACATGTTGGGTCGGCTTTTGTCTTACCTCCACTTGATGCAAATTTAAAATGTATGAGCCAAACAAAGAACTTCCTTTGAACAAGTTATACCTCACATATGACTCGAGGAAATTCATGAAGCTATATCACCTTAAAGCAATCCTTTTAGATTGCTTTCATTTCTAAGAAAACTCAACAATTTCATTCAAACTAGTCATTATAAATATATCAATCAACAAATCTAATTTGTTCAAGTTCCATTATAACATTGTCATAGTTCTTTGAAACTTTAAAGCAACCAAGAACCAAAATATTAGAAATGGCGTCAACTTTGAAATCATATGACTATGAAGATTTGAATCCACAAGTTGAAACACAGAATACTCCAGAATCACACCTTTTCATTGTTCACATTCCTGAAGGTATTGCACAATTTATTTATTTTATGTTTAAATCTTTTTAAATAATTTTTTAAATCAATTACGCTGCAAGTAAACTAGTTTATTTTTTTAACGCGACTAACTAAAGTTCGAATCTAATTTAGAAAATATGTTCATATCTAGTGTTCGACAATATCTCGAGTAGGGGTGGCAAAACAGATCTGATCCGGCAAACATATCTGTTTTGTTTAAATTTTTTTATAAAACAAGTCAAGGTTTTAGACTCGCACCCTCTTATATGTCTCTAATATGTCTATTCCGCTCCGCGAGACTGATCAAAATTTTAGGACGACACCTTTAACTATGTTTGTCCTATTCCATCCCATTTTTCAAACTTTTACATAATAGATCGAAATGGGAGTAATCTCGAATAGGTTGAAACGGAAGTAATCTCGAATATGATTTATTATCTTCTATTGATTCCATAATATTTCAATACAATGTCACTTTTAATGTTTTATCTACAATAGTTAGTATTTTTTAAAGTTATTTTTATTATTTTAAATGCTAAATAACATGATTTTATTCCTTTATTTTGTGCAAATTATTGAATGCATCATAGGTTTTACAAGAGGAGATATTGGTGCTAAAGTTGAGTATGATGTTGGAAGGGTGAGAGTTTTTGGTGAAAGATCAATTGGATCAAATAAAGTGATGCGTTTCAATGAAAAGCATCAAGTTCCATCACATTGTGATATTGGCAATATTAGAGGCAAGTTTGATGGAAAAACTGTCATTATTTCAATGCCAAATATTCCAGGTAAAGTTCCTCAGCAAGAACAAAAACCAATTGAAGATGATAATGCTGCTGAAACAAATGATCAAAAGGATCAACAAAACACTTCTCAACAAGATCCTAAATCAGATGTTGAAAGTAAAGACGATCCTACTCCACAAGATGCTCAGAAAGCGACTGCGTCTCAAAAGGGTCCAGAAGAAATTTCTCAAAAAGATCAAGTTACAAAAGATGATGAGAATCCGACCTCGCAAGATGCCACAGAAGAGTCTATAGCTCAAAAGGGTCAAGAAGAAATTTCTCAAAAAGAATCTGAATCTCAAAAAGGCCGAGAAGAAATTTCAAAAAACGAGTCAGTACCTCAAAAGGATCGAGAAGAAATTTCTCAAAAAGAGTCTATACACGAAAAGGGTCAACAAGAAATTTCTCCAGAATCTCAAGTTACAAAAGTCGAAAGTAAGGAAAAATCTCATCACGAGCCTTCGACTCCATCAGAAGGAACACAGGAGTCTATGCCTCAAAAGAGTCAAGATCAAGGAACTCCCGACAAAGCCGCGGATACAAAAGATACAAAACTTCAAGCAGAAGAAACCGCATCAAGTCTAAAAGACGAGAATAAGGAAAATCGAAAGCTTGTAAAGGAAGAAACCACCATGGAATCAGAAAATCTTAAGAAAACTATGGAATCAGAAAATCCACAAGCTATGAATGATTCTTCCCCTACACTTGATGAGGAAACCAAAGAAGAAAGCAAAGAATCTGCAAAAGTTGAAACTTTTCCTCAGATGAAAACATACATAGAGAAAGGAAAGGAACTGATCAATGATAAATTCGGCGATGAGAAAAAGAGCGACAAAAAGAGCTTTCGCGAATCAACAAAAGCAAGAATCAAAGACATGGCTTTATCTACAACTCAAGCTGTAACTAACTATGCAAAGTGGTTCAATGAAGAAGATAAACAAAAGCTAATTTACACTGGTGCAACAATTCTTGTTGTAGCACTCGGTGTTTACGCTTCTTACAAGTATCGTTCCTCGCGTAGACCATAAACGAATTGCATGTCTATAAGATTTAATTTACTACCTTATAGTATCTATCATATTTGTATCATACTTGATAAATAAATCAAAATTTACATTGTGAGCTTACTTTGTCTTCGATCGCAAAACAATAGCCGTTTGTTCAAATTCTGCTTCGCTAGGACTCGAAATAGATTATTCTAGTTCTCGAAATTGCGCAATCCGTGATCTATTGTTCAAATAGGTATACAGAATATTAAGATTCCTAAAAAGAATGAGGAACATATTGTGATTAGGGTATAAACATATGCTCTCCAAGGGTGCATGCTTTCTCTCATTTCATGGAACTCAGCAACAAAGGTGGAGACAGTACTCAAACAACCTAACAAACCAAACTGTATGCCTTTTATGATAATATCGCAGTCTCTGGTGTTCACCTGCATCAAACAAGTGAGATATATATGATCACAAAACTACTTTTGATTCTTTGAAAATAAGCTTATAGATATGAAAGTTTGTACAAACATGAACCTAAGATTGATAAGGTAGTTGAATTCACGGTCAGGGCCGTCTTTAATGGCATGTAAAGTGGACTGCCGCTAGGACTGTTCAAAAAACTGTCGAATAGAGCCGAACTGAAGTTAAAATAACCGAACCGTTTTGTTTGGTTAGTGAACCGAATCATGTTGCGCAAACAATTCTAGAACCGAACCAAATTGCAAATAATCTGAACCGAAACTGAAAACGAGAAATACTCAAAAGAAGTTTAAAATTTTTTATTAAAAAAATTCAAAAAAAGTATAATGGTCCAGATCCTTAACAAATGGCGTGTTTCGGGAAAAATTGTCTTTTAACAGTTTGATACGGTTTGGAATTTCCCACCTGTATACCAAACCAAATAATATTGGTTCGGTTCGGTTCTGCATAAGTTGAAACGGTTTGGTTTGGTTCGATTCAAATGACCTTTTACGATAGTTCAGTTTGATTTGGTTCTCTTTTCTGAATGAATTGTACTATGAATAGCCCTAACTACCGCATAGGACCTAAAATTTGTCACGGTTTAACTGTGTCTAAATAGGACCTCATAAAACATATGTCACTGTTAAACCGTAGGAAAATAGGGTCCCGATTTATTTTTCCACTATTAAACCGTAGCTAACCTACGCGAGCTTTCAAAAACTAAAACGGCCTTCGATAAATCATATTGTAGAAAGAAAACTTACATATATCTTTGTTGTAGCAAGTGCAGCCATGATACAAGCAGCAGAGACATTTGCAATCAGAGTTCCAAATGGAATCCAATCCAACAAACCTGTTGATCCTAATCCATGTCTATTCAATGGAGCTAACAGCCACCTAATCCACACACCAAGAGGTCCAACTATGCAAGCAATCCACAGAAAAGAATTTTCATCATTCTTAAACTCAGATATCATCAACACACCACTAACACACCAAAACAAGCCTAAAACCAGCAATAACACCACCATAACCACCAAGTGATTCTTGAAACTTCCCGCCTCTGCCTTGATTTTGTCACCACTAGTTTCACTTGAGCTCATGTTTGGCCTTCTGAGAAGCCACCTGAATCCCTTAGCTGTTTCTATCCCGAATATGATGGAAAACGCGACAAGAAAAAGCCCTGAAGAATTCCAATTACTCAAAAGCGCATCCTATCGTTACAGACCAAAGTATTGAATGAGAAAAACATACTTATCAAGTTTTTGTTCTTATGTTTACCTATTAGATAGCCAAGCACAACAAAGAGCCAATTTCCAGTAACACCGAGTTCGAGCATTTTCTGATTCCAGCCGCTAAACGTTGTTAGACTCCCTAAGTAACCAGTTGTGAGTGCAACAGCCAGATACTCAGACACATTTGATATGTCTTGTTTGAATACAACACCAAACCAACCCATCAGAAAGGAACCAACCTAGAAACATATTCATAAAAAAAAAAAAAAAAGTCGTTGGCGCGTAAGGAAAAGTTAGACGATGAAGCTTCTTAAAATCAGGTAAGTTCAAATAAGTCAATCCAAACAGATTCATTTTATACAAAGGAATGAGTAAGGGAACAAAGTCGAGACCATATTAGAAGGCAGGTCAAGATAAAGAATGGTTTGGTCACTAGTCACTTGACCAACACTAGGGCCAAATAACTTGTCCAATGTATATCTAGTTAATACCTGCATCATAACATCAAAACAAAACAAAATTCATGAATTAGTATCATCAATTATGCTCAAGAGTCAAGACTACTGATAGATCTTTAGCATACATCAGTATTGTCCATGGCAGAGAGCCAAAATCCCGCCATACCGGCCGCTTCCAGCTCCAATACGGCGGATTATGGCAGAAAAATCCGCAATATCAGCTGATATTTACCATTGCAACGAGCCCAAAAACCACCATAGCATCATGTCAGGTGTCTGACACAGACATATGTAGTTACATTCAATTATTCTATAGTTTTCCGACTAATAATAGTCGTATGAAAATAATAGAATAATTGAATGTAATTACGTATGTCTGTGTCAGACACCTGACACTGCTCACATAATCATTTTCTTAAAGTTGAATTTCAGAAGATAGAACATTACCCCTAGAATACCAAAAACCGCCAAATGAATAAGATATGAAGCATAATCCAATAACTTTGGCAATTCTTTATTAGTTTCCTGCAACTAGTTCACAACAGACACAATTGCATCATTTACCACAAGGAACCAAAAAAGATATAAATTTCTTACATAATCATAATCGATTATATGTGTAACTTTAGAACTAGTTATGATTAAGATTCCTATTGTCCAAATAGGTATACAGAATATTAAGATTCCTAAAAAGAATAAGGAACATATTGTGATTAGGGTATAAACATATGCTCTCCAAGGGTGCATGCTTTCTCTCATTTCATGGAACTCAGCAACAAAGGTGGAGACAGTACTCAAACAACCTAACAAACCAAACTGTATGCCTTTTATGATAATATCGCAGTCTCTGGTGTTCACCTGCATCAAACAAGTGAGATATATATGATCACAAAACTACTTTTGATTCTTTGAAAATACGCTTATAGATATGAAAGTTTGTACAAACATGAACCTAAGATTGATAAGGTAGTTGAATTCATGGTCAGGGCCGTCTTTAATGGCATGTAAAGTGGCCTGCCGCTAGGACTGTTCGAAAAAACGTCGAATAGAGCCGAACTGAAGTTAAAATATTTGAACTGTTATGTTTGGTTAGTGAACTGAATCATGTTGCATAAACAATTCTAGAACCGAACCAAATTGAAAATAATTTGAACCGAAACTGAAACTGAAAATGAAAAATACTAAAAACAAGTTTAAAATTTTTTATTAAAAAAATTCAAAAAAGTATAATGTTTCAATTCTTTAATAAATAGTTCGGTTCAGAAAAACTGTCTTCTAACAGTTTGGTACGGTTTGGAATTTCCCATCAGTATACCAAACCAATAATATTGGTTCGGTTCGGTTCTTCATAAGTTGAAACGGTTCGGTTCGGTTCGATTCAAATTACCTTTAACAATAGTTCAGTTTGATTTGGTTCTCTTTTCTGATTGAATTGTACTATAAATAGCCCTAACTACTGCATAGGACCTAAAATTTGTCACGGTTTAACTGTGTCTAAATAGGAACTCATAAAATATATGTCACTGTTAAAACGTGAGAAAATAGGGTCCCGGTTTATTTTGCCACTATTAAACCGTAGCTAACCTACGCGAGCTTTCAAAAACTAAAACGGCCTTCGATAAATCATATTGTAGAAAGAAAACTTACATATATCTTTGTTGTAGCAAGTGCAGCCATGATACAAGCAGCAGAGACATTTGCAATCAGAGTTCCAAATGGAATCCAATCCAACAAACCTGTTGATCCTAATCCATGTCTATTCAATGGAGCCAAAAGCCACCTAATCCACACACCAAGAGGTCCAACTATGCAAGCATTCCACAGAAAAGAATTTTCATCATTCTTGAACTCAGATATCATCAACACACCACTAACACACCATAACAAAACTAAAACCAGCATTAACACCACCATAACCACCAAGTGATTCTTAAAACTTTCCACCTTAGCCTTGCTTTTGTATCTACTAGTTTCATTTGAGCTCATGTTTGGTTTTCTGAGAAGCCACCTGAATCCCTTAGCTGTTTCTATCCCGAATATGATGGAAAACGCGACAAGGAAAAGCCCTGAAGAATTCCAATTACTCAAAAGCGCATCCTATCGTTACAGACCAAAGTATTGAATGAGAAAAACATACTTATCAAGTTTTTGTTCTTATGTTTACCTATTAGATAGCCAAGCACAACAAAGAGCCAATTTCCAGTAACACCGAGTTCGAGCATTTTCTGATTCCAGCCGCTAAACGTTGTTAGACTCCCTAAGTAACCAGTTGTGAGTGCAACAGCCAGATACTCAGACACATTTGATATGTCTTGTTTGAATACAACACCAAACCAACCCATCAGAAAAGAACCAACCTAGAAACATATTCATAAAAACAAACAAGTTCAAATAAGTCGATCCAAACAGATTCGTATTATGCAATAGAATAGACATAAGAAAACAAACGCGAGTGCCAGATAGACGAAGAAGTGATTGAAGGGAACAAAGTTGAGACCATATTAGAAGGCAGGTCAAGATAAAGAATGGTTTGGTCACTAGTCACATGACCAACACTAGGGCCAAATAACTTGTCCAATGTATATCTAGTTAGTACCTGCATCATAACAGCAAAGCAAAACAAAATTCATGAATTAGTATATCATGCTCAAGAGTCAAGACTATTGATAGATCTGTAGCATACATCAGTGTTGTGCATGGCAGAGAGCCAAAATCCCACCATACCAGTGCAATTATAGTGGATTATGGCAGTAAAACCTGCAATATCGGCAATATTTACCATTGCAACGAGTCCAAAAACCGCCATATATATCTGCCATAGCGGCCATGGCGCCGCTGACACTGACATATGTAGTTACATTCAATTATTCTATAATTTTCCGACTAGTAATAGTCGTACGAAAATAATAATTCTCGCAAAAATATTAACTGCTCAGAAGATAGAACATTACCCCTAGAATACCAAAAACAGCCAAATGAATAAGATATGAAGCATAATCCAATAACTTTGGCAATTCCTTATTAGTTTCCTGCAACTAGTTCACAAAAAGAGTTAAATTTCTTTCATAATCATAATCAATTATATGTGTAACTTTAGAACTAGTTATGATTAAATTGATTAACAATGTAGAAATTGAAACCAAGAAGAACAATCTTAATATAAGCAATGAATATGGAGAAAAAAAGTTGAATAAAACTCACATATTGTAGATTTTGAAAACCCTCTCTTTCATTGGTTAAGAGAGGGGACATTTGTTCAGATGTTACAGAACTGGATGCATCAAGATGAAGCTCCATTTCATGTGCTATGTGTGATTTCATGAACTCAATGAATGAATATTATTGCTTCAGATTTTTTATATAATAGATTAATAGATAATAAATTCATTGAATAAAAAATGTATTTGATAAAAAAACAAATTATTTATTTTATGTATTAAAAAATAAATTATCTCTTATAAAAAAATAAGAGAGTTTTGCCGTTAATTATTGTTTTTCTAGATTAAAAAAATTTAATAAATGTCTTCAATTGCATGCAAGGATTTCTGATTTATAAAATTTTAAATAATTTATAATTTTAGATGATTCATTGGCTAATTGGAGATTTTAAAAAAAGATTGATCTTTCCCTAAAACATATCTTAGGGTTGGACAATCGGTCAATTTCGAGAAAAAAAATTTAAATTTGACATATATTATAGTTTTTTTATGGTCTAATTTTGATTGATAAAATTTCAATTTTTTTCAGATTCGATTAAATTGATGTGATCGTTAAATCGGGTCGGTTTAATGGTTAATTCGGCTTTGGATTTCAGTTTCTTATGCTCCGTACATTGATGGAATTTAATTGCAAGTCATGTGATATTTATTTGTAGATGGCTTAGAAGATAAGATGTGAAAGAGAGAATGTTGAAAGCAATAGGTTAAGATGAAAACTGACCACTTCTACAAAATACGCATATTGGATATTTGTAATGGAAGAATAGCACCATCAACTTCCTCTCATCATTCATTCTTTTACACTTTTTATGATTTTGCTTTCCGTAACAAACAATTTGGGAGTACAAAAACCCTAATTCATCCATAAGCGCTTATAAATTAAGAGAAATGCTCCTTTGACACTATAGTGTACACTTACACCGTAATTAATACAATAAATGAACATTCATCATTTTTGTAATAATTTATTTTTTCATTTTGATTTCTGTGCCGCACTTAATCATGTGTATATGTATACGGTGTAAAGGCATACGGTGTAATAAATATATGTCTGTGGTACTGAAGTGCCCCCAAGCAATCTCAATAATCTTATCCATAGCAAGTCTGCCACCAGAGCCCTCATGGAGATGACTGTCCGCAATGGCCGCCCGCGCTATCCCCTCTATCTCACGACAGCGAGGTAGGACATCCTGAGTATGGTCCAGTTGAGACTGTTGCTCCTCTAATATCTCCTGATGAGCAGGTCTGGGTGGCGATCCCTCAGCAGTGGGCACCATGCATGGGTGTGAGACAGTATAGAACCACATGATGTACCCGGCAGCAACGCTCCAGTCTCTCGGCGCTCTGGTCGCCCGAGCCTCTTCCGGTACCAAGTGGGACTGGAAGTCATCATATCTCTCACCTATCTACGTGTGGGTCAAGCCTAGAGGAGCAGACTCATGAGGCATCCTGGGGATCGTGTGCATGTAACCGAACTGACGCAAGACGCGCTCCGACAGGTATCGAGCAGTAATGGTCGAACTGCATGCCAACCATTCTGAAAACAGTGAAACCTCATCGAACGGGCGCGTCACACGGTGATCAGCATAGGTGTCATAAAAAATGTCCTCAACAGCCATCCGATCAAGATAAACTCTGTAGGGCTCGGGCGCTTGGTTCCCTCTGAGCAGGAGAAATGCAGCAGCACGCGGCATATCCTCAGTGTACCCCCGGAAACTCCCCCAACCAGTAATCTTGGGAAAGTGTTGTAATATCCCTCCTGAAATGAAAAACATAACATCGGTGTCAAACATTATAATGAATATAGAAAGAAAGGAAATGAAAAAAAAGACTTAGAATATAAGATTGTTACCACGTATAGTGTACAACTGTCTGCCACAGTCTTGGCTGCCCAGAGGCAACCATCTGAGAGCCTGGAATAGATGTATGCCAGCGTAGTCGCCCCCCAGTTGTACCAATGGATCTCTGTGGGATCCAAAAGGTACATGAGGTAAACGATATCAACGTAAGTGGCGCTAGTGTCCACAAACAGCTGCGTGCCGAGCAAAAACAGATAGTAGCATCTCAGGGCACGCTGATGTTGGTTGCAGAATAGGGCAAGCAAGCAAAAATATTTATTTTCGAAAGAATTCCCTCCGGGATTTATGTCGTGTCCACAGAGATCGGTTCGAGGGAAAGAATGTCGTTCGACAGTCTCTCGCGTTTATGAGTTTGGGTTTAAATCGTTTAAAGCAATAAAACAGAAAAGTAAATATTAAAACATAAAAAGAAATTCATTCTTCAGAGACAAGAAACTTATCAGGCGTGCACCTAATCGACTCCTCACAAATTTAAACTTACCGACCAGTTATACTCTACCTACAATACTCATCAATATCACCTAGCATCGCTCACAACACAGGTTATGTCTAACGCAAAGTTGAGAGAACAACCGTGTTACCATTGCCGATACTTTCATACGCTAGCTCAAGGCACGGAGGCATTAAGTTTCGACGCCTATTGAAGATTGTTAGCTCCTAAATCTATCTCTAGAGTCCAGAAACTAACAGACAATCGTCCCTAATCGAAGTTCGTGAGGGTTATGTCTAACGCAACCCAAACCCCGCGCATAAAGCAAAAATCAGAGACAATTACCAATAAAGATTTGTAAAGTAAGTTTTATACAATGCCATAGGCGACAAATATACATGAGTTTGCAACAAATACATATACACAACCCAACCATAAAGAAAAAACACAAAGAAGAAAAGAAATTAACCAAACATCTCGCGGATTGTCGAAGTCGTTCGACGATCAATCCACCCCAGTTCATCCGTATGCATGCTCCATAGTTGTTTTCTAAGCAAAGCAATGAAAAATGAAGTTTGATGGAAGTGGGATCAAGAAACCCCAAAACCATCCCTAAAAATAATGATTGAAATACACTATATACATTGCAAATTCTGCACAGTTCGCAGTGCGAACGATCATTCGCAGTGCGAATGACTCAAAAAATGGCACTTTAAGTGCCTCTGATTGCTAAACCGCCTTTGCTTTCCTTCGTTGGTTCGCAGTGCGAACGAACCATTCGCAGTGTGAATGCTCGCTGACTGGTTCGCAGTGTGAAATTTGGCTTGTTTCGCCCCTGCCCAATTCTGGGCTCCTTCGCTGTGGACTTCGCTGGTCTTCGCAAAGCGAATGCTCGCTGCCAGTTCGCAGTGCGAACATGACAGAAAACCAGTCCTTATTTTTGCCACAACTTCATCACCGAAACTCCGATTTACGCACGGTTTGAAGCGTTGGAAAGCTTATTCAATGCTCTTCAAGAATATGGCAAGATAACATTTATTGACTACCTACAAAAATGAGATAAAATCAATTAAACTACGTAATATTTACACAATACGCAATATATACACTAAAACGTAAAGTAAACGTATTTATAAACAAAGTGGGGTTCATTTGAACGATATAGACAAAAAGTATCGATAAGTGCAACAAAACTTATATACAATAATAGGTACATTTTGCACTTATCAAACTCTCCCCAACTTACCTAATTGTTTGTCCTCAAACAAGAATCAAACTCAATGAAACCGAGTGATAACCAAAGAATCACAAATCAACAAGTTTTGAAAAACAGAAACGAATGAATGGTTCAAATGAAAAATGATACACACAAAGTAAATACTTACCACTAAACTACGACGATAACATAGTCACGAAACAAATGCAAAATACAAAAATTATGCCAAAAATTCTAAAACAACACAAGTTCCAAAGTGAATCACACCTATCAAAAATAATCATCGGTAGATGTAAAACACACAATAAGGTACTTTACACTCACACAACACTCATGCAAACAAAAGACTAAATTGTGCATACATCCACAAATTCATATTGAACATACAAAGGCAAGAATCACAAGGACTTTCAAGGTTGTAACGTGGTCGGGTAAACAAACAAGGGGCAATTTCTCAAGGTAATTGAAACAAAAACTTGCCTAAACCTAAGGGAGTGAAAACTCACAAAGATTCACACACAAAATTTCAACCAACTTCTTCAAGAATCCCAAGTGCTACACAACACACCATACTTATTTAGCACAATTATTGAAACTCTTTTTTGTTTCTTTTTTCAAGGATTTTCTTTTTCTTTTTTTTTCTTTTCTTTTCTTTGTCATATTTTTTTCTTTTTTCTTTTCTTTTTCAATCCGCATAGAATCCAACCAATGAGTACACAATCATCCTCTCCCCAACTTGAATTCAACCACATCATCATGTGAATACTCCATACTTTCTAAGGCAAGGAAAAATCCATACAACAACACAAAATTGAGGTCCAAAAAAAACAAAATCCATTCAAAAATAAGTGAACTAAATACTCACAGACAAGCATTAAGTTCAAATAGAAACATGGATCAAAAAGCTCAAAGGGGTTACGAATTCTCACACACTCACAAGGTGAATTGACTATATGGCTAGGGTGGTTGTGCTCAAAATGAAACAATTGCCTTGATCTTTTTCATGCATTCATATAATCAACACAAACAAAAGATTCAACATAATAAAATCCAGTTAGAACAAGAATGTTGGTACTCCGCATATATGAACAATGGAAAGCCACCTCACAAAAAGGTTGGGTAAAGTGATTCACAATATAACAAGTATACAAAAGAATGAATGGCATGAAAGTTTGTAAAAAGCCTAAGTAACATGAATATGCCATAGTCTAGAAAGCGATAAATACATACCTTGGACGTGTACAAAACTTAACAAAATCATTACCATACATCCGCAAGTTGAAACGATCAAACTTGGAACATCACCAAAAGTTCCTCAAGCTACTCAAAACAAGCTCATTGACAAACACAAAGACCATTAATATAAACAAACTGAAAAACCGGCAAAAATTCATTAAACAAGTTGTAAAGTGAAGATTTGAGAATTTTACAAATAATCCGAGTACAACTTGTTTAATGAAAGCTCACCACACTACCTAAGCTAAACAACAACAAAAGAAAAGAGTACACCATGCTTGTTTTACGCCGTAAGCTCGACGCCTTTACAATGCTTATCTAGCAAACTTCCTTCCTTCATGCCATAGTGATGTCTCACCGCGCAAACCAAAAGCAAGTGCCCTAACCAAACATATAAACAAATGTTACGAGAACAAAATGTATTCAACACTTGAACAAACATAATGGAAACAGACAATATATACGATATATACAAAACTAAAAAACAAAGAAACTATCGCAATGCGATTCAATATCAAAACCAATCCCCGGCAACGGCACCATTTTGTTGGTTGCAGAATAGGGCAAGCAAGCAAAAATATTTATTTTTGGAAGAACTCCCTCGGAGATTTATGTCGTGTCCACAGAGATCGGTTCGAGGGAAAGAATGTCGTTCGACAGTCTCTCGCGTTTATGAGTTTGGGTTTAAATCGTTTAAAGCAATAAAACAGAAAAGTAAATATTAAAACATAAAAAGAAATTCATTCTTCAGAGACAAGAAACTTATCAGGCGTGCACATAATCGACACCTCACAAACTTAAACTTACCAACCAGTTATACTCTACCTACAATACTCATCAATATCACCCAGCATCGCTCACAACACAGGTTATGTCTAACGCAAAGTTGAGAGAACAACCGTGTTACCATTGCCGATACTTTCGTACGCTAGCTCAAGGCACGGAGGCATTAAGTTTCGACGCCTATTGAAGATTGTTAGCTCCTAAATCTATCTCTAGAGTCCAGAAACTAACAGACAATCCTCCCTAATCGAAGTTCGTGAGGGTTATGTCTAACGCAACCCAAACCCCGCGCATAAAGCAAAAATCAGAGACAATTACCAATAAAAATTTGTAAAGCAAGTTTTATACAACGCCATGGGCGACAAATATACATGTGTTTGCAGCAAATACATATACACAACCCAACCATAAAGAAAAAACACAAAGAAGAAAAGAAATGAACCAAACATCTCGTGGATTGTCGAAGTCGTTCGACGATCAATCCACCCCGGTTCATCCGTATGCATGCTCCATAGTTGTTTTCTAAGCAAAGCAATGAAAAATGAAGTTTGATGGAAGTGGGATCAAGAAACCCCAAAACCATCCCTAAAAATAATGACTGAAATACACTATATACATTGCAAATTCTGCACAGTTCGCAGTGCGAACGATCATTCGCAGTGCGAATGACTCAAAAAATGGCACTTTAAGTGCCTCTGATTGCTAAACTGCCTTTGCTTTCCTTCGTTGGTTCGCAGTGCGAACGAACCCCTCGCAGTGCGAATGCTCGCTGACTGGTTCGCAGTGCGAACTTTGGCTTGTTTCGCCCCTGCCCAATTCTGGGCTCCTTCGCTGTGGACTTTGCTGGTCTTCGCAAAGCGAATGCTCGCTGCCAGTTCGCAGTGCGAACATGACAGAAAACCAGTCCTTATTTTTGCCACAACTTCTTCACCGAAACTCCAATTTACGCACAGTTTGAAGCGCTGGAAAGCTTATTCAATGCTCTTCAAGAATATGGCAAGATAGCCTTTATTGACTACCTACAAAAATGAGATAAAATCAATTAAACTACGTAATATTTACACAATACGCAATATATGCACTAAAACGTAAAGTAAACGTATTTATAAACAAAGTGGGGTTTATTTGAACGATATAGACAAAAAGTATCGATAAGTGCAACAAAACTTATATACAATAATAGGTACATTTTGCACTTATCAGCTGCTTGTGGATCTCCACCTCAGCTGGATCACATGCTGCCTGTCCTGCCTCTGCAAGCTCCTCACGAAATATGCGTGTCAGAAAGGAGAACTGGACGTGTGCGCCTCTCAATTGGGTCATCTCTGTGAGTGCATCATCTGGGGTAGCCCCAAGCTCCTCAGTCAGCATCTCTATCGCGTCCACCTTCGACATCTTACGGTGACGGAGAAGGGTACCCGTGATCAGTAGATGTAAAAGGGACGAGATGTCGTCGAGTGTGATCGTGAGCTCGTCATACGGTAGATGGAATGAGGATGTCTCAGGGTGCCATCTCTCAACAAAGGCCATCAGCATACCGTAGTTGATCTGGGGATACCCAATCCTAGAAAGGCCTCCGAGACCACAGGTAGCAAGTGCAGACTGGAACCACTCATCCTCTGGCAGCTCCGCAATCATGTTTGTAACCTTGCCCGCATGGTTATTGAACTTCTGGGAATCCATCTCCTGAAAATTTCCAAATAAAACAATGTTACAAATGAAAATATTTTCAACGAAAACAATTCTATAAATAAACTGAGAAAAGTTACCTATCCTAGCCAGACATATCTGGCAGTATGCTCAGAGTACCCCAGGAGTAGGGACATATCAGACGGTCCCCCGGGGTAACCCTCCAACTCATCGAAATCGTCTTCGTCGTCACCACCCTCATGTTCTGGGTGATCACCCTTAGGAACAGGAACATGAACAGGAACATGCTCCTGAGGTGCGGGTGATGGAACGGGAGCAGGTGATGGGACAGGAGCAGGTGATGGAATAGGAGCAGGTGATGGAACTGGAGTCTCCCAACGACGCCTGCGTGCGGGTGGGGCCCCTGATGAACGAGCAGTAGGAACCCAACGCCTCTAAGATGTAGAAACGGTGACTGGCGGGGGAGTGGCCTGAACCTGTGATGTGGAAAGCTTGGTGTAGGATGTCCCTCAGCTGTAGGGGCTGTTGGAACTGCCTCTGTGCCGGAACCCTCGACTGTAGACTGCGTCCGCTCACGTCGGACAGATGCATGCTGAGTTGTTCATCCATGTATCATACGATCGTCTCTGGCAGCTGATCGGAAAAATAGCAAGTGTACTATTTTTACCGATGTAGTAATAGTTAGGGTTATCCCCATAATCGATCTCTCGAGGACTGCGTGTAATTATAAGTGCAGATGCTATTTCAATTAAACAAAAATGCCTTTAGGGTTTGTTTGTTGTGAAAATTATAATAACTATCAAGAAAATAAGCAGAACGAGTAAAATGACTTAAGCAAATATGAGAAGTATGCTAGGGAGAGTGTATAAATTGCTCTGCAACAAACCCATTTTTCATTCAAGAGACATGCATCAATCTTTTTCTTACCCAATCTTATTAGTGTTTTTCCTTAATTCCTTAACAGAAAAACCTTTGATATTCTCCTTTGATCCTAATTCCTTAGCAATCTCAGAATAACATCAAGCAATAGTTTTGACAAGATTTTTAGAGATTATTGCGGGGTATCCTCATTCCTAAGCAATATCTACCGCAATATTATTTTACAAAAGCATTAGGGTGGTTTGTCCGACCTAATCCTAATCGTGAATCAAATTCAATTTGTCTGATCGAAAAAGCATTAAGAACATTGCAAAATAAAAGATTAAAGGAAGAATGCATAATCTCTAAAATAATTCAAATTAGGTTCATTACATGGAAATTTAGGGACATCCCCTAGCATTGGGGGGTTTAGTTATTCATAATGTTAAAAAGAAATACAATACGAAAAGTAGACATTACAATAGTAATCGGATGATTTTGATCTTCAATTGTTAGCACTCCTGAAGAATCTTCATCTCCGGATCACTTGATCCCATGAAAACTCCAATGTAAAATTATTCGTAAAAGCAAAAAGTGTTTCTCCGACTAGTTATGAATATATGTTGTCCCTCACGCAGGCGTCGTTGGGAGACTCCAGTTCCATCACCTGCTCATATTCCATCACCTGCTCCTGTCCCATCACCTGCTCTTATTCCATCACCCGCACCTCAAGAGCCTGTTCCTGTTCCTGTTCGTGAGGGTGATCACCCAACACATGAGGGTGCTGACGCCGATGACGATTTCGATGAGCTAGACGGTTACCCCGGGGGACCGTCTGATATGTCCCTACTCGTGGGGTACTCTGAGCATACTGCCAGATATGTCTGGCTAGGAGAGGTAACCTTTCTCGGTTTATTTATAGAATTGTTTTCGTTGAAAATATGTTCATTTGTAACATTGTTTTATTTGGAAATTTTGAGGAGAAGAATTCACAGAAGTTCTATAACCATGGGGGCAAGGTTATGGACATGCTTACGGCGCTGCCAGGGGATGAGTGGTTCACGTCTGCACTTGCTACCTCTGGTCTTGGAGACCTGTCTAGGATTGGGTATCCCCAGATCATGTACAGTATGCTGATGGCCTTTGTTGAGAGATAGCACCCTGAGACATCCTCATTCCATCTACCGTACGGCGAGATCACGATCACACTCGACGACATCTCGTGCCTTTTAGATATACCGATCACAGGTACCCTTCTCCGTCACGGTAGGATGTCGAAGGGGGACGCGATGGAGATGTTGATTGAGGAGCTTGGGGCTACCCCAAAGGAGGCACTTGCGGAGGTGACCCAGTTGAGAGGCGCACACGTCTGGTTTTCCTTTTTGACACGCAGATTTGGTGAGGAGCTTGAAGAGGCACGACGGGCAGCAGGGGATGTAACTGAGGTGGAGATCCACAGGCAGCGTGCCCTGAGATGCTACTACCTATTTTTTCTCAGCATGAAGCTGTTTGTGGACACCAGCGCCTATTATGTTGATGTCGTTTACCTCAGGTACCTTTTGGATCCCACAGAGATCCATGGGTACAACTGGGGGGCAGCTACGCTGGCATACACCTATGCTAGGCTCTCAGATGGTTGCCTCTGGGCAGCCAAGACTGGGGCAGGCATTTGTACGCTATACGTGGTAACAATCTAATATTCTAAGTCATTTTTTCATTTCTTTTCTTTCTATATTCATTATAATGTTTGACACCAATGTTATGTTTTCTATTTCAGGCGTGGATATTACAGCACTTTCCCAAGATTACTGGTTAGGGGAGTGTCGACGGGTACACTGAGGATATGCCACGTGTCAGAGGGAACCAGGCGCCCGACCCCTACAGAGTGTATCTTAATCGGATGGCTGCTGAGGACTTTTTTTATCACCCCTATGCTGATCATCGTGTGACGCGCCCGTTCGATGAGGTTTTGATATTCTCAGGATGATTGGCATGTAGTTCGACCATTACTGCTCGATACCTGTTGAAGCACATCTTGCCCCAATTAGGTTACACGCAGACGATCCCCAGGATGCCTCATGAGTATGCTCCTCTAGGCTTGGCCCGCGTGCAGATAGATGAAATATATGCTGACTTCCAGTCCCACTTGGTTCCAGAAGAGGCTCGGGCGACCAGAGCGCCGAGAGATTGGAGCGTTGCTGTCGAGTACATCATGTGGTTCTACACCGTCTCACACCCATGCATGGTGCCCACTGCTAAGGGATCGCCACCCAGACCTGCTCATCAGGAGATATTAGAGGAGCGGCAGTCTCAGCTGAACCATACTCAGGATGTCCTACCTCGCTGTCGTGAGATAGAGTAGATAGCACGGACGACAATTGCGGACGATCACCTCCCTGATGGCTCCGGTGTCAGACATGTCGTGGATAGGATTATTGAGATTGCTCAGGGGGCACTTCAGTACCGCAGACATCGAACCAGGACGGCGGGTCGGGGCAGAGGAGCAGGGGAGCCAGGAGAGATCCTTCGCCATACGCAGTAGTTTGTTTTATGTATTCTATTTTTATTACATGTATGTACTGTATTTTGACAGAGGTTTATTATGTATATATATCATTTTATCTTATATATGGATGTTGTCGAATGTATCTTAAGTTACAACGATATATTAACATATGCGACCAACCAACAAAACCGATTTTTTAAAAAAAATTAAAGTTCTGCTTTTTTCCAGATCTGCAGATCCAGAATTTTTCCGGATATGCATATCCGGAACACATCAACGTTTTTTAAAAAATTAGTGCGTCCGGATGTGCACATCCGGAATCAAGGGGCAAAAAAGAAATTTCACGAGGTGCCTAAGAAACATGGATGGTGTATTAAGAAACTCTCAAGTTTTTTAAAAAATTTTCCACTTAAAACTAAAATGTAAGCAAATTTCGTGTAATCAAAATGCAGTAGTAATTTTTATCGATTTTTTTTACTAAATGGTGCATTAATGAAAAATATGTTCAATGGATTAAATATATATATATATATATATGTTAGTTCTTGGATTGGCTAGAATTTTGGTAAAACAAAGTTGTGTATTGTTGATGTCACATGGGTGATGTCGTAACATTGAGTCTTAACATTGGTTTATGTTAAGTGTTTAAGCTGTTATTGTTTTGAATGTCTGATGTCACATGCGATGTCATGACATCAGATCTGCAGAAGATTAATAACATCAGGTTTAGTGATGCTGTTAGGGTTTACATTTTAGCTGGGTTTTGGGAGGGTTGTTAGTCTCATTGGATGCGAATATCTTGGAGGAGATATTTTCTGTTGCAAACAGATTTGATGCAGATTTGTAGGAGTGTTTAAAGGCTAAAGATTTAAGAAGATTTTGGGAGAGAAAATTTGTTTTGGAGATTCAGTTTTAAATAAAAAATCATATCAGATTTTGTAGCAGGTCCAAGCCCAAACAAAGAAGCTATATAATGCGCATCAATCCTGAAGGAAAGATGACGAAGAAAGAGAGCTAAAGACTGAGAGTCGTTTGTGTCTTCGTGTATGTTTTGTAAACCATTCTAGTGTGAATTGGTGTTGTTGATTTGAGTTGTTCTTGATCAAAGCTGTGAAGCATAATCAAGTTGTGTTATTCAAAGTGTGTGATCTTTGAATTATATCACTGAAGTGATTTAGGGATTGAGTAGTGTTCTCATACCTAAGTGGTCTCTTAGGTAGAAATTTCATTGGGTAGTGATTAAGTTTAGGAGATGTCAACTGGGTTGTTGAGTCTGTAAATTAATACTACTGATAGTGAAATTCATCCCTGGCTTGGTAGCCCCCAGACGTAGGTAGTTTGACCGAACTGGGTGAACAATTCATTATGATTATTGGAAGCCAAGGATGATTACTTTTTTGAAATTCTTGGACAGCAGGGCTTGGAAGGCTATCATAAAAGAATGGAAAGCACCTGTTGTGTTTGAGAAAGATGATGCTGGGAAAGATAAAGAGGGCACCTCAAAGCTGAAGCCTGAAGAAGAATGGACCAAGGAAGAAGATGAGCTTGCCCTTGGTAACTCTAAAGCCCTAAATGCTATCTTCAATGGAGTTGATAAGAACATCTTCAGGTTGATCAACTCATATGAAGTTGCTAAGGAAGCATGGGATATTTTGAAGGCTACACATGAAGGATCATCTAGAGTTAAGATGTCAAGACTTCAGCTTCTAACATCAAAGTTTGAAAGTCTTAAGATGAAGGAAGATGAGACTATCCATGACTTCCACATGAGTATTCTTGAGTTGTCCAATGCTTCCAGTGCTCTTGGAGAAAAGATGTCAGAAGAAAAGCTTGTAAGGAAAATCCTTAGGTCCCTTCCTAAGAGGTACAAGATGAAGGTGACTGCCATTGAAGAAGCATAAGACATCAGCCAGATGAGGGTTGATGAGCTCATTGGATCTCTTCAAACTTTTGAGCTTGGGTTGAATGAGGAAGAACCTGAAAAGAAGCCAAAGAGTATAGCCTTGGTTTCAAATGCTCAAGAAGAGAAAGGGAATAATGTTGAATCCCAGGAGGATCTATCCCAGGCCATTGCTATGTTGGGAAGGGAGTTCAACAAGGTGTTCAAAAGAATGAACAAGAACTTCAAGCCTAATGTCAAGAACATCGCTTCTGACATCAGCAAGTCTAAGGAGAAGGATAAAGAGAAGACTGCTCAAGACAAAGGTGTTCAATGCTTTGAGTGTGAAGGTTATGGACATGTTAAGAAAGAATGTCCCACATTCTTGAAGAAGCAGAAGAAAGGCATGACAGTTTCTTGGTCAGACTCTGACAGTGAAAGTGAAGGAGAGTCAGCCAAACATGTCAAAGCTTTAACTGGAACAGTTGTTTCTGATGGTGATTCAAGTGATGAGGAACTGACTTTTGAGGAGTTAGCATCCACTTATCAAGAGCTTTGTCTGAAGAGTGCGGAAATCTGTCAAGAAATTGAAAAACAGAAGAAACAGATTGTTCAGCTTGAGACTGCTAAAGCTGATTTGGAAAATGAAGTCTTATTGGTCAAAGCTCATCTTGATCATATGACCAAATCTGTTAGGATGCTGAACAGTGGTACAGACACACTTGATAAGATCCTTCAGACAGAAAAGGTTGCTGGAGATAAGTCAGGAATAGGATTTATGGTTGAGGAAAAGGTATCTGCTGAAGCAAGCACTTCAGGAACCAAGAAGGAGATGTCTCAACCAATGTCTCAACATCACACAAAGAGACAGGATCCTAAACCTAATCAGGTTGCTCATCCACAACCTCAAAATGTTGGGAAGAGGCATGCTCATGGTCCTCATCAAAGGAAGGCACATGTTTCTGGAGCTAGGCAGTATATGCCTCCACAATATCATAAGAGCATGCAGGCTTCTAGGTTCAAACAGAACATGTCTCAACATCAGGGAAACCTGTATGGCTATGGATATAATAATGCTGTGCCTTATCATTATGGAAGAAGGAAGCCTCATCACCATAGAAGACAGCCAAAAAGACAGCATCCTTACCATAGAAGACAGTCAAACTATGGGAGAAGAAGACAACATTATGGGTGGCAGCCACAGCAGTATCATCATCAAGGTGGCAGGAAGATTAACAACTTCAGAGAAGAAAGAGTAAGGTGCTTCTATTGTGGAAGATTTGGCCATATGAAATTTTCTTGCTTCAAGCTTCATGGTTATCCCAAATATGTCCATCAACCTAGACAGAATCAGAACAGGTCTAAGGTTGTTAAATAATGGGTTCCAAAGACTGTCACTACTTGTCTGTTAGCTCATATGTCTCTAAAGAGTAATACCAAAGAAAAATGGTATTTTGATAGTGGTTGCTCTAGAAACATGACAAGTATGAAGAATATGTTGGTTGAAGTTGAACCATGTTCCAGCTGTGTAACATTTGGTGATGGTGAAAAAGGAGAAGTCATGGGCATGGGAAACCTAAATTGTGCAGGTGCTTCTAGGTTGGATGATGTGTTGCTGGTCAAAGGATTGAAAGTCAACTTGATTAGTATTAGTCAATTATGTGAGCAAGGACTTAAGGTTCACTTTACTAAATCTGAATGTATTGTCAGTGGAAAAGAAGGTGAATTTGTCATGAAGGGAGCTAAGTCCAAAGACAATTGCTATCTATGGATATCTCTAGACTCAAGCTCTTCCACATATGAAGAAGTCAACAATGCTGATGGAAGGATCAAAAGTTGTGACCTTAAGAAGTGTTGGAAGCTGAATACTTACGAGGTCAAGAAAGATGACAAATTGACTATTGACCCACATAGTTTAGAAGACAACCTTCACAGGTTGGCAATTTCTGTTGTGAAAGATGCAGATGTTGGAACTAATGTTGAAACATCTCCTAGCCTTAAAGTAAAGAAGAATGTTGAAATGGTTGATATGGATGATCTGCCTGACAATGAGCTGATTGCTAAAGTGGTTCCTGGGGTTGCTAAAAGACTGAAATCAAGGAAAGGGAAAGCTATTGAATCACCTTCAAAGGTAAGAACTGATAAGCAGAAGACCTCAGTGGTTGGTCCTACAAAATCCTGGAGTAAAGTATCCATCTCTTTCAGAAAGAGGAAGACCAGAGATGAGTCCGATTCTGATGATAATGTCCATGACATCACTCATGAGAAGAAAGCTGGTATGAATAAAACTTCTGAGAAAATTCCTGAGGCTCCACTAGATAACATTTCTTTTCATTATGTGGAGAGTGTAAAAAGGTGGATGTATGTTTTTCAAAGGAGGCTTGGTTTGGAAAGAGATCTTAGTAAAGATGCTCTGGAAATTGGAGAAGTTATGGAAATGATTCAGTTTGTTGGGCTAATAAAAACTGTTTTTGGTTCTTGCAAATGCTATGAGATTCTTGTCAAAGAATTCATTCCTGCTGACAGAAGAGATGGGGAGTTTGGAAAAGTGTATATGAGAAAGAAATGTACTGAGTTTTCTCCAACTGTTATAACTAATTACTTAGGAAGAGGGTGTGCGAGCTTATGGTATTCAGGTGTGTATGTTAACCTGAATAAGCTGCTCTGACTGTGTTTTTTTGGGAGCTTCTTGAAGGACTTCTATGCGAAATAAGTCCTTTGAATGGTAATGAGAAGCTGATTTCCCAAAAGATGTTGTTGAATGTGATGAGAAGAGATGTTGTAACATCTTGATTGCTGATATTTGGAAGATGTTTCTGACTATGTGTATTAGATTCTGGTCCTGGTTTTAGTAGAGCTGACTACAATTTTTGAAGACTTCACTAGTATCAACAACTACTAGTGGATGTAACGGCAGAGGAATTGTGTCAGATGGGGTGTTTTGATCAGAAAGTTTTTTTTGGAGCTGTTCTTTCTCTTGAAGAGATTGGATCTCAGTAAAGCTTTTAAGTAAGCTGAGAATTCGTGGAGTTTGTGAGCAGTGTCAAACCAGTCAGGCTAATTGGATGTGGTGCTCATATGTTCATCTCCAACTAGAGCATTGGTTATCCATAACAGGGGGAGTACTTGTCTATGGATTTTGCTGCTAAGGTGCATATAGTGTGAAGCTCGCATGTGTGAATGTGCTCAGCAATTGTGTAAAGATCTGGTGCTCATATGTTCATCTCCAACTAGAGCATTGGTTATCCATAACAGGGGGAGTACTTGTCTATGGATTTTGCTGCTAAGGTGCATATAGTGTGAAGCTCGCATGTTGATCAAGCTTGTGGAGATTGGTGGCCTCTTATTAGGATATAATGTCAGATAACATGCTATGACATTAGGCTGTTTGTTGGTGTTTTGGTGTGGACTTGAATGGTTCTAGCCATGTGAAGCTATTTGTTTGGATCTTGTGCGCACCTGCTTCTGAGGAGATGTCTGAAGACAATATGCAGTTTTTTTTGGAAAAATTTTGTGAGGGTCTTTGTTGATGGTGATGTCACACTTATCTTGGTGTGTAAAGTTTTCTTAGAGTTCAATGGAAGGCATTGTGTGTGTGCTCCAGATCTTGTGGATGAGTGTGTGAAGCCTTCCTGATTGGATGAAGACCGTGTCTGGATTATGATGTGCTAGTCAAGGAGTTTTCGATTCTGTGGATTTTGCTGAAGTGTGGTTTTGTACAGGGTATGGATGGTTTCTGATAAGTGTGGTGGTTGTCAAATTATGGCTAAAAAGGGGGAGAGTTAGCCTAGCTTAGATCTGGTGTGGTGCAGATATTGAGGGGGAGTGTGCATGTATGAACAGCTGGTATGCTGGTTCGTATTTAGAGGGGGAGTTTACCCTTTGTTGAGCTGATGGAGTATGTATGTGTAGCATGTTAAAGTAGGAGCTGTTTTGAAGAAGTGCTGCTAGGAGCTAGTTGTTTTAAAATTTTTATCCGCTGCTGAAGTCTCTGATGTTGCAGAGATTGTTTTAGCCAAAATTAGCCAAATGGGGAGATTGTTAGTTCTTGGATTGGCTAGAATTTTGGTAAAACAAAGTTGTGTATTGTTGATGTCACATGGGTGATGTCGTAACATTGAGTCTTAACATTGGTTTATGTTAAGTGTTTAAGTTGTTATTGTTTTGAATGTCTGATGTCACATGCGATGTCATGACATTAGACCTGCAGAAGATTAATAACATCAGGTTTAGTGATGTTGTTAGGGTTTGCGTTTTAGCTGGATTTTGGGAGAGCTGTTAGTCTCATTGGATGCGAATATCTTGGAGGAGATATTTTCTGTTGCAAACAGATTTGATGCAGATTTGTAGGAGTGTTTAAAGGCTGAAGATTTAAGAAGATTTTGGGAGAGGAAATCTGTTTTGGAGATTCAGTTTTAAATAACAAATCATATCAGATTTTGTAGCAGGTCCAAGCCCAAACAAAGAAGCTATATAATGCGCATCAATCCTGAAGGAAAGATGACGAAGAAAGAGAGCTAAAGACTAAGAGTCATTTGTGTCTTCGTGTATGTTTTGTAAACCATTCTAGTGTGAATTGGTGTTGTTGATTTGAGTTGTTCTTGATCAAAGCTGTGAAGCATAATCAAGTTGTGTTATTCAAAGTGTGTGATCTTTGAATTATATCACTGAAGTGATTTAGGGATTGAGTAGTGTTCTCGTACCTAAGTGGTCTCTTAGGTAGAAAGTTCATTGGGTAGTGATTAAGTTTAGGAGATGTCAACTGGGTTGTTGAGTCTGTAAATTAATACTATTGATAGTGAAATTCATCCCTGGCTTGGTAGCCCCCAGACGTAGGTAGTTTGACCGAACTGGGTGAACAATTCATTGTGTTATTTATTGTTGTTTTACATTGTCCATTGCAGAGTGTGTTGTTGTGACATCGCACGTAACATCACATATCTGATACCAGAATTTCAATATATATATATATGGTTGATGGATCGGTTTAGCAGAATGAATGAGCTTTTTATGATTTTGCTTTCCATAACAAACAATTTGCAACTACAAAAACCCTAATTCATCCATAAGCGCTTATAAATTAATTACATTTACTTTAAAAAAAAACTTATTTGGCATCCCTGTTGGAAATTCACCACAACCTATAGAGAATTATACTACTCAATCTTAATCTCAAGATTGTTAACAATCACACAATGACAATGAAAAGAAAAAAGTTGAGAAAGAAAAAAGAAATAGTGGCGTTGGAAAAGAAGATGAAAAACTGTCGAATTCATTCTGCCCATAACTGTGAAAACTTTCAATATTCACTTGCAACTGCAAACAGTGAATTATCAAACTTGATTATTAAAATGATAAGGGTTCCTCCCTATTTATAAATTTAGGTTAAGTTGCATCTCAACCTAAAGCCCAAACTATAAAAGTCCAAAAATATCTAATATAATCTTTTAAAATCAAATCTAATCTATCTAAATCAAATCTAATCTTTCTAAAACAATGAATTACATATTTAACACACCACCTAATTCATTGTCTCTAAACTGTCTACATTCATCATAGACCTTAGCTTCTTGAAAACTTTGACCTGCACTCCGTTCGTCATGATATCTGCAATCTGACTCTCAGTTTTGAAGTGTTCCAAGTTCATCTTCCCTTCTGCTACCTGCTCTCGAAGATAATGGAACCCCATTTCGATGTGCTTGCTTCGACCGTGTGATATTAGATTCTTTGCCAGGTTGATAGCTGACATGCTGTCGACCTTCATGGTAATTGCTCCATGACTCTTCCCTGTAATCTCTTCGACCAGGTTCACCACCCATGTTGCTTGACATGCACAAAGAGAAGCAGCTATGTACTCTGCTTCGCATGATGACAATGCCACTACTAGCTCCTTTTTCGAACTCCAACCAACTGGTGCACCACCTAACTTAAACACATAGCCAGCTATGGATTTTCGATCTTCAGCATCACTACACCAACTAGAGTCAGTGTATCCCACTAACTTGCATTATTTTACTTCATCAGCTGCAGGAAACAAAATGTCGTAGTCGAGAGTTCCTTTCAGATACCTAAGTATCCTCTTCGTCGCTGCTAGGTGTGATACCTTTGGCTTCTGCATGAATCTACTTACCATACCCACAATGTATGCTAAGTCAGGCCTTGTGTGACAAAGGTATCGAAGTGACTCAATAAGTCTTCTATATTAGGTTAGGTATGAGAGTGTGAGAAAGACACAAGAAAAGGGAGGTTTGAATTGTGTTTTTAACTTTTACTAAATTTTCACCGCTTATCATTAACGTGCAAAAGACTTATCGGAGTTGCTTGAGAGAATTTGACTTGCGAAGCATCATTCAGATCGTGCTATGCATGAAGCATAAACGATAAGGCAAATCTGAATTAGCGATGCTTGAATCAGACTTGCAATGCGAAAGCTCATCATAGTTTGATTGCAAGGTTCTGACTTGCTATGAAAGGTTCTGATAATTGATACAGAAACATAATCAATCAAATAAAGCATAAACAAGAGTAAAGAACACACGATATATCCTGGTTCACTTGAGCCATTCCCAAGCTAGTCCAGTCCACCCTTCCAAGGTGATTTCGCCTTGAACACAAGGATTTAATCCACTATAATCAACACAGATTACAGATGCACGGGCAATAGCCGGTGACTAACACCCTGCACAACCGCAACTGTGACTAACCTACAATGAACCGTTCAGGGATCCAAGTTAATGGATATAACGAACATTGACCCAATAGGTTCCAATCTCGCAAGATCTACTATCAGGATTTCACAGCTAAACGTTCAGGGATCCGATTCAACAGATATAACGTTTACTGGCCATTCTTCCAGGATTTTCAATGAGTTCCATCAGTGATCTCACAAGAGTCTGACCCACAATTGGTCCTCTTTGAGATATGACTATCATTAACCATATTTCAGGATTTCCACAACGACACCAAGCCATTGTCTTCTCAAGTATCCGATGACACTGATCACTTGAGGAATCCTAATTCACATAAAATTAGTTGTTTTGGAGATTACAATAATGCTTCTTAACAAGCAGATAAACTCCTAAGTTTAAGTACAAATGAACACACAATGTTCTAGCAAGATATGAGCAACAGCTCCTTGCTATCTCTATATTCTACAAAGATGTATGTTGATTTGACAGTTTGATGGCATCTTGTAGATCTTCTTCATCTTCATTGTTGAGCAAGCTTCGAGCAACAACTCCTTGCTTCAGATCTTTAATATAGCTCAGATGATGAAGTTGGCTGATGACTTGACTGATTTTCAATGTTGTCTTGTTCATCAACAGCTTCTGTTCCAATTTATTGTTGTTGTGTTGAATGATGATCTTTGAGCTTCAACAACAATGGTCGTGTGTTAATTGTGATAGGTTTAAGTGTTTAGTATAACAACGTTAACTGATTGTTACGACTATCATCACATCCACACCTTCAAAAGCGCATTCTCTTTTCCTTTAAATAGCCAAGTAAATTATAGTTGTTAAAGAGCTGTTGGCTGTTTGAAAAGAGTCGTTATGCAATGATGAAAGTTGTACTGCCATATCTTCTTTTTACTGTAGATAAACTGATGGGATAGATCTTTTTAGCACGGTGTACAGTCATTGCTAACGGTAACATATGTCTTCGAATCTTCAGAGGCTTCTGATGGTAATTAATTGAAGCATGAGTAGAGACGTTATAACTGGGTCTTCAGAAACTTCAAGTCTTCTGTCTTCAGAACTTGTCCATTAAGAATCTATCTTCAGAGCTTCAACACTTGTCTTTGAAACCCGTTATCTTCACTGCTTCAAGTCTTCAGAATCTTCAGAACCTTGTTCACTCAGAACGCTGTCTTCAGAGTCTTCAGCACTTGACTTTTAGAACCATAATCTTCAGAACACTTCAGTCTTCAGAGTCTTTCTGCACTTGGTCTTCAGAGCCTTCAGCCTTCAGAACTTCAAGTCATGAGAATCTTCAGCACCTCGGTTCTCCACAAGATTATTTTTTCAGGAGCTTCGCTATCTTCAAATTCATAACTACTTTCAGAGTAGCATCCACAAGAGCATTGCAGCAGCAGTATCGGCATCCTTGGATATATCTGATTATGATCAGATACAGAAGCATACTTGCTTCTTGCGACTTGTGTTACACATAGTAACTCGCATATGATCATTTACGTACATCTTGTTGGTGTTTGTTGGATCTGATATCTTCTATGATTATGATCTGCACACAACACACATTAGAACATAAAATGGTTCTTTCAAAAATACTCATTGTTATCATCAAAACATAGAGATGACATGCAGAGACAACTCTTGCTCTTATAATCTCCCCTTTTTTGATGATGACAAAACCATGTATTTTGATTGAATATTTTATACAAGGTAATCACCAAACATAACATATTCAGAGTCTGGAACAACAGTTCCCCCTGAATGTGTTAACCCCAAAATTTTATTTGTGATCGTCTAGAATCTTATCTGATCCAAAGACTCACAAAATAACAATTTGAGTTGTCAGAACATAGAATAGAGAAGGGTTACTTCCCTATCTGTCTTAAGGATACAAAAGTCTTCAGCATCTGGACTTTTTCATCAGAACATATGTCTTCAGATCTTTAGAACTTAGTTCCTTTGGTCGTTGTATCAGAGCTCATAATCTTCAGAGTCTTCTGAAGCAATTTTTACTTTTCAGCAGAATCATTTTAGCACAGAGATGGAACAATTCTCTTCTAATAACTTAGCCACGCTATTTATCATAATTGAACTTGTCTTTTGACGTAATAAACTCCCCCTGAGTTTTAGACTTGATAAAGATTATAGATTTTAACATGTGAATCTTCTGGGTAGTCTCCCTTTGATTGCTATAAGTCAGATATTGGGATCTTTAGAATCATGATTCAGACATACCAATTTTTTATCACCAATTAAGATCATGACTTTTCAGAGTTTGAATAGACAACAGGTCTTCATCTCAGAACCATGTTTCTATCAAAACTTGATGGAGGATCACAACTTGATTCTTGATCTGATTGAGGAATATTCTTGTGATCAATCAAAGCTTGATTCTGAATCTGATACCAACGTACTTTTGATTCTTAGTCTGCTAAGTTTGATACCAATTGTAGATTTATTCTGATGCCAAATCATTTTCTTCTGAGTTTTAATCTTGGTTTATCAGAACTTCTTTTTCTTGGATCTTTTATCCAGATCTTCAGATAGTCTTCGACTTCTGATCTGCTCAGTTCTTCTGAAAAGCATCTTGGATTGTAGACTTTATCTTGACTGCTTTCAGGAAGATTTCTTCTTCTGATTCTTATGTTCTGAATATCATATTCTTAGACAGCTTACAGCTTCTGAATAGAGTGAAATAAGAATCACGATAACTTTGACTTTCAGAAAGTTCTACTTGTGAACAGTACTGGGTCAATCTGATTCTGAACACATATTCACGAAGTGTACAACTTCGATAATATGAATAAACATTTCATAAGAACTTTTAACAGAGTTCTTTCAATTTAACCTGTTCTAAGAATGTCTAGTGAACTTGTTTAGAGTTCCTCGGTTAAACATTAAACAATCGTTAGTGGTAAACGCATTTTATATTATATCATAGTTTTAGCATTCTTTTAACATATATTATTATATCAAAATCATATTCTATTTCTCCCCCTTTTTGGCAGTATCAAAAAATTAGATTATGTTAAGCATTTCAGATTGTGATGACGATGAATCTAAATGAGAATTCAGAGTTACTTTTATTCAAGACTGGGGATAGAGGAGTGCAGGTATGAGTGAAGGATAGTTCAAAAATAGAACAGAAGGCAACGCATACTTCATTAATCATAAATACAAGGCATGAACAACACAAAACATTACAAACTGATAACTTAGCCTAATTCTAGCACACAATCATTTTATTTTATGAGAACCATCTACTGTCGAAGGTTTCACAAAATTTTCTATCAAGAGCAGTGTCTGGACCTCCTCTAACTCTGCAAATCGTTTGCACGATTCCTGCTCTGAAGAGAACTTCAGATAAGACTCTTCCATAGGGGATAAACGATTTGTTCATAGTTCTTGACAGAAGGATTGACTCTTTAAGATGGTCAAAGATTACTTGGGACATATCTATAGAGGTTGGCTTAAGAAGACTCATGATGAAAAGCTTATCATCATGATACAGAAAATCTTTGTTAATATTGCGAGGACGAAGATTTGTCAGAATGGACTTAAACCATCTTTTTGCAACAGGCAGAAGTTTTTAGGAATTTGTAGGTTCAAAATCAGAGCTTTCGTCAAACAAGTGATGCATTTCAGCATTGGAAGTGCATCGAATGGAGTTGTGATGGGTTGTGATACCCCTTTTTGGACAGTCAATGGCTTCAGCAATGTTTGTAGAGTTGAAGGAAACTAGGAGAGCATAGATGTTTGAAGAGATAGACAGACCATTACTACTGACAGAGGCATTGATCCAAAAGGATTTTAAGATGTTTGTATATATTGAACCTCTTAACATAGACAGGTATCTATTCCAATTTTGAAGATGAATCCCAAGAAGAAATTCTTGGCTAGCATCTGCAGGATTTGGTCGTTTTTCATTGATGACTTCTAAGAGATCATCGTTGCCATGAAAGGTTCTTGGAGTCATTCTTGGTGTTTTTAGTTTTGAACAAAGGATAGTGAAGGATTATAGGAATTAGATATGACTTTAAATAGGCAACTGGAGAGACTAAAGTGAATGGGTTAGTAACTGAGAGTAACTTAAAAAGACTGATTCATTATTACCTAGATACAAGAGTAGGTATGAATAGTGTAAAAGACAAGGATAAGTACAAAGTATAACAGTCTTTTAATCTAGGGAAAATCAATGGATCACGCATACGATTTCTTTTATCTACTTTTTGACTGAAGTCAAAACTTACAATAAATACATACTTGTGAGTAGTACTTGATTACTTGCGTTAAGTCACAACAGAGAACATATAGCTTATGAGAGAGTACACAGATGTCGGGTTGAGCAAATGCGTTGTTACTTTTTATTTAGTCAGTTTATAACTAAACAATGTTAGTAGTTGATGTACCATTACTATGATACGCATTAATCACCTTTGATGATACTTTACTTTCTATGGTCAGATCAAGTAAGAATACTTATTAGAGTATGATAATGATTTTCATGCAATTCTTCTTAAGAATAAAATCCTAAAGTAAAACCATTTATGATTTTAGATTCAAGGGATAATTCATTCATGTTCTTAAAGAGAGTACATAGTGCAAGAGACGGAGCAACAAAACAGAGAGTAGAAAAACCATAACCCTATTTTATGATCCTTCAGGGATTCCCAGAGAATTCCACATAATTCATAGGTGAACATTCTACGGTTGCCCCAAAGTTTTCTATCCTAGTGATCACATCTTAAATCTTAAGGACACGAGATATGACCCTTCCATACGGAATACTAAAGGAAGACTTATCTTTAGATAAGAGGATTTGTTCTTGCAAGTAATTGAACATGGTTTGAGGGAGGTTTATTTTTCTTCTATAGACCAGAAGGAAAATAAATAGTCGGTCTGAGTGAGACAGCAATCCTGCACCTATTTCTCTAGGACGTAAGTTTGTTTCCATGATCCTGTGCCAGACTTTAGCTGAGGGAGTGAGTGTGGAGGCACAGTTGGAGGGACCATTTCCACAATGGATTTTTTGAATGAGATCAGTGAAGATATTTCTTTCTTTGTAATCTTCAGTGGTATCACCGATTTCATTACACTTGATGGCTTGTGCAATGACAGAGGGATTAATCAATACAGGGATTTCGGAGATGACTGACTGAATGATGTGTTGATTATGCACATTTGAAAAGACATCAGCATTTGCCCAAAATTCTTTGACTAGATCGGTGTAAATAAGTCCTGGAAGCATGTTGAGATAACCCTCCCATTTCTGACATCGTAACTCAGATAAAGTTCTTATCATACCATGTTCTTTTAGAGAACTGGTGTTCACAGTAAGTTCATTTAGGACTTTTAACTCTGAGATTTCACCCTTAGCAGCTTTTGAATGTGAGTTAGACATTTTGGAGGTGAGGGGATACAAGAGAGAGACACTATTTGAGATGGGCTGGAATGATGGATAGAGAAGTGAACATGGTGCCTTAAATAGGCGATGAATAGAGTGATTTAATAAATGCTTGTGACTCCAAGCGACAGGTTCATCATATCCTAGACCAGATAGGGTAAGGACGGATACTTGCACTAGTTCTAACTGTCTCTCGATCTTTGGAAAAACCAAGAGATCACCCATAGAATTTTCTAATTAATTCTTGACATGAGTTAAAAAATTGCAATAAATGCATATGTAAGAGTAGCATTTGAGAACATTAACTATGAGTGATAACAGAGAGACACGTTGCCTAATTTCAAGAAGATTTATCTTACATATTTAATAAGTGCACGCCCATAGAGGTAAGCATAAAGATTTTAACTATTTTCAATAAGAAGGTGAATCCTAGTTTGTCAGTTTATGATCACGTCTGGTTAGTAGATGCGAAGATTTTAAGGCAAAACCAAGGTTACACGTATTGGACATCCTATTATTCTGGTGACACGTATAGACTTTCAGAGACCGAAAAACTAGAGGATTTCCAATGAAGGGCATGAAACAGTCATGAGAATATTGACAGAGTTCCATATTTCATACGAAAGATTTGTAGATCATTTTCGGGAGAGCTTGTATCATGATTATTTAAGATTCACAATTATGACTGAGGTACGTTGAGTGAACACATTGTCCAGGGATTTGATCAAAAGATTTTTCTTGGAAGGAGAGAATATTTCAGATCATTAATATTTTTACTTACCAGACAATTTTCAGTTTGATCTTGTAGTGACATTTAATTAGTCATTGATAAGGAGAGTCATACCTTAGAGAGTCTGAAATCCTTTCCGTGATTACTTCATCTGAGTGCTTTCCATTCTGACTCTGAGCTTCTGATCATCATCTTTCAGCTTCTGCTTCCTTCAGAGTGATCTGAGGTTGTAATCTGTGTCATTGAAGAATATCGATGTCCTCTGAACTTGAATCTCTAGTCTGAGAACTAGAATCAATCTTCTCTTCAGATGATCCTTTCCTTTTTCCTGTTCAGAAATAATCATCTGACTTCTGAGAGCAACCTTCAGAGATTATTTCATACCATCTTCTGACTCTGTTTCTTCGAACAGATGTAGAGCTTGTTCAGAAACGAGTATCATCAAACATGTGTGTAACACATGACATGGTTTGCATGATAATCTTGTTCAATGCTGATCTAACTTGTTTAGATTTAGTCCATCAAAGGGTTTACAGCATATCTGCTTCTGAAAAGAGTGTCAGCTGATTTCTTCATTCTGAACAACATCAGTGACTTAGATCCTTTTTGCTTCGAGTAGATGACTTCTGTCTCTGCATCTAGTCGAGCATCTTCTGATTCCAGAATTTATGCAATATGAACTTTTGAGAGAAATGTCAGATAACATTCTGACCAATTATAGTTTGTTCAACTGAGATAGAGTAGAACTCAGTCGTCTATGTCATTTTAACCAAGACTCAAACATTGTTCTTAATCAGATTCCAGATGAATATCTAGATTTCCTCTTTCTAAAGGTTCTTCACTTTTCTGCAAGGTTTCTTCTGCAGACTTACTTCTGAAGTTCAAAATCATAGAACAACAATCTTTCTTCTTTACATGAAGAAATTCTTAATGAGCTCTAAATGAGAAAGCCAAGGGTGAACTAATCCGTTTCTTGAAAACATCTCAAAAACTCATAAAGAGATTATCTTCAGCAAACAAGATTTCTTGTTTTCTGATGATTCAATCTTGAGCAAATACGTTGTTTATCCAAACGTATCTTCTAAGATAAGCATTCAACAGATACTACTACTTATCTGATGAATCTATCTTGTCAGCCGATTCTTCAATCTTTTCTTAAGTTTTAGAGAGGAAGATTCCATTGTTGACAACAACAAAAACTTCAAGAATCAGTGACTTGCTCCGGTAATCCGTTTGATTACAATTTAGTACACAGTCATCTTCTGGACTGATACTGAAATTGTAAGTGGATTGAAATCTTACCCAGAGTATTTCTACACACCATATCTGGATCTTTTTCTGACACTGTTAAGTGTTTGATATCCATCAATAGCAGAACCGGGGCTCTGATACCAATTGAAGGTGTGAGAAAGACACAAGAAAAGGGGGTTTGAATTGTGTTTTTAACTCTTACTAAATTTTCACCTCTTATCATTAACGTGCAAGAGACTTATCAGAGTTGCTTTAAAGACTCTGACTTGTGAAGCGTCATTCAGATCATGCTATGCATGAAGCATAAGAGATAAGGCGAATCTGAATTAGCGATGCTTGAATCAGACTTGCAATGCGGAAGCTCATCAGAGTTTGATTGCAAGGTTCTGACTTGCTATGAAAGGTTCTGATAATTGATACAGAAACATAAATAATTAAACAAAGCATAAACAAGAGTAAAGAGCACACGATATATCCTGGTTCACTTGAGCCATTCCCAAGCTAGTCCAGTCCACCCTTCCAATGTGATTTCGCCTTGAACACAAGGACTTAATCCACTATAATCAACACAGATTACAAATGCACGGGCAACAACCGGTGACTAACATCCTGCACAACCGCAGCTGTGACTAACCCACAATGAACCGTCCAGGGATCTAAGTTAATGGATATAACGAACATTGACCCAATAGGTTCCAATCTCACAAGATCTACTATCAGGATTTCACAACTAAACGTTCAGGGGCCCGATTCAATAGACATAACGTTTACTGACCATTCTTCCAGGATTTTCAATGAGTTCCATCAGTGATCTCACAAGAGTCTGACCCACAATTGGTTCTCTTTGAGATATGACTATCATTGACCATATTTCAGGATTTCCACAATGACACCAAGCCATTGTCTTCTCAAGTCTCCGTTCACACTGATCACTTGAGGAATCCTAATTCACATAGCATTAGTTGTTCTGGAGATTACAATAATGCTTCTTAACAAGAAGATAAACTCCTAAGTTTAAGTACAAATGAACACACTATGTTTTAGCAAGATATGAGCAACAACTCTTTTCTATCTTTATATTCTACAAAGATGTATGTTGGTTTGACAGTTTGATGACATCTTGTAGATCTTCTTCATCTTCTTTGTTGAGCAAGCTTCGAGCAACAACTCCTTACTTCAGATCTTCAATATAGCTCAGATGATGAAGTTGGTTGATGACATGACTGCTTTTCAATGTTGTCTTGTTCATCAACAACTTCTGTTCCAATTTATTGTTGTTGTGTTGAATGATGATCTTTGAGCTTCAACAACAATGGTCGTGTGTTAATGGTGATAACTTTAAGTATTTAGTATAACAACGATAACTTATCGTTGCGACTATCATTACATCGACACCTTCAGAAGCGCATTCTCCTTTCCTTTAAATAGCCAAGTAAATTATAGTCGTTGAAGAGTTGTTGGCTTTTTAAAAAGAGTCGTTATGCAATGATGAAAGTTGTACTGCCATATCTTTTTTTACTGTAGATGAAGTGATGGGATAGATATTTTTAGCACAGTGTATAGTCATTGCTAATGGTAACATTTGTCTTCAAATCTTCAGAGGCTTCTGATGGTAATTAATTGAAGCATGAGTAGAGACTTTATAACTGGGTCTTCAGAAACTTCAAGTCTTCCATCTTCAGAACTTGTCCATTAAGAATCTGTCTTCAGAGCTTCAACACTTGTCTTTGAAACCCGTTATCTTCACTGCTTCAAGTCTTCAGAATCTTCAGAACCTTGTTCACTCAGAACGCTGTCTTCAGAGTCTTCAGCACTTGACTTTTAGAACCATAATCTTCAGAGCACTTCAGTCTTCACAGTCTTTCTGCACTTGGTCTTCAGAGCCTTCAGCCTTCAGAACTTCAAGTCATGAGAATCTTCAGCACCTCGGTTCTCCACAAGATTATTTCTTCAGAAGCTTCGTTATCTTCAGAATCATAACCACTTTCAGAGTAGCATCCACAAGAGCATTGCAGCAGCAATATCGACATCCTTGGATCTATTTGATTATGATCAGATACAGAAGCATACTTGCTTCTTGCGACTTGTGTTACACATAGTAACTCGCATATGATCATTTACACACATCTTGCTGGTGTTTATTGGATCTGATATCTTCTATGATTATGATCTGCACACAGCACACATTAGAACATAAAATGGTTCTATCATAGATACTCATTGTTATCATCAAAACATAGAGATGACATGCAGAGACAACTCTTGCTTTTACAGGGTCGACATCATCTTCATCTGAATCATTCGACAGTTGCAGTCTGGCCTCAGCTGGAGTCGAAGTAGGATTGCAATCTTGCATCTCAAATCTCTTGAGTATTTCGCCTGCATATCTTTTTTGGTGCATCATCAAACCCCTATTAGTCTTGTAGAATTTGATGCCAAGGAAATATGAGAGATTTCCCAAGTCTGACATTTCAAACTCCTCACTTAGGTCATGTTTGAAATCTTCGATCACCTTCTTGCAACTTCTTGTTATCAACAGGTCATCGACATAGAGACATAGTATAAGCACTTCACTATTGCTTCTTCTTACATACACTCCATACTCAGTCGTACACTTCACAAATTCCTTCTCCCTTAAGAAGCTGTCGATTTTCTTATTCCAAGCCCTTGGAGCTTGCTTAAGTCCATACATGGCTTTATGTAGCTTGTACACCTTTTTTTCTTCGCCTCGTTTCATATACCCAACTAGTTGTGCGACATAAACTTCTTCGTCTAAGGGACTATTAAGGAATGCACACTTCACGTCCATCTGACATGTGTACTAATTGTTCATATTTGCTAGACCAACAACCGACCTGATTGTTTCGATCCTAGCAACAGGTGCAAACACTTCATCGAAGTCGATTCCTTCCTTTTGTAGAAATCCTTTCGCCACAAGTCGGGCCTTGTATCGAGTTACTTCTCCTTTAGGATTCACCTTCACCTTGTAAACCCACTTCACATCAATTGCCTTCTTGCCTTGAGGCAATTCGACAAGTGACTAGGTGTTGTTAACTTCGATGAAGTCTAACTCCTTATTCATTGCTTTTACCCACTTTGAATCTTTCAATGCCTCAGCTGCATTGACTGGTTCGACATCTGCTTAGAAAGTATAATGTACCAGCTCACCCTCTTCATCGACCACACCATCTAATGTAATCACACATTCTTGCAATCTTGTAGGCATGTGTCTCGTTCGTCGAGGTCTGCTTGGGCTTGCTTCATCTCTGACTTGTTCTTGTCGAACTTCTCTTTCGACTTTAGTGGCTGGTTCTTCACAAGAGATTCTCACTGAACCCTTCTTGACATTCTCATTCCAATCCCATTCTTTAAGCTTATCTATGATCACATCCCTGTTGATCACTACCTGCTTATTCACTGGGTCGAACAGCTTGTAACCTCTAGTCGAATGATATCCTATCAAGATCATCTGATTCGACTTGTCATCAAGCTTTCTTCTCAACTGATCTGGCACATGTCTATGTGCTATAGATCCAAACACCTTCAAGTGACTGAGGCTAGGCTTGACACCAGACCAACATTCTTCTGGCGTGATTCCTTCAAGCTTCTTTGTCGGACATCTGTTTAATATGTATGTTGTTGTTGAAACCGCTTCTCCCCATAATTCTTTGGGTAAATGCTTTCCATTCAACATACTTCTCACCATGTTCATGATGGTTCTGTTCTTTCTTTCTAAAATTCCATTTTGATGTGGAGTGTAGGGTGACACCACCTCATGCACAATCCCTTCCTTGTCACATAATGCATCGAACTCTTTCGACACATACTCTCCGCCACCATTATTTTTCATAATTTTCAACTTTCGATCACTCTGTCTTTCTACCATAGATTTGAATCTGTCAAATACCTCGATCACATCACTTTTCTTCTTGATGAAGTAAGTCCACAGTTTTCGACTGTAATCATCTATGAACGTGACAAAGTATCTGTTACCACCAATCGAATCCACTTGGATATGACCACATACATCAGAGTATATAACTTCCAGAATTGCCTTCGACTTCCTTCCTGCATCCTTGCTGAAGTTATTCTTGTGTTGTTTCGAATGAACACACTCTTCACATATTTCACTTGGAATTTCGATTTATGGTAATCCTAAAACCATATTTCTTCTCTTTAGCTCTCTGATGTCATTGAAGTTGAGATGGCCTAGTCAAAAATGTCATAACCACCCATCTCTGCTGGCTGCAGTTGCTAGGCACTTGTGCTCCATCACATTGAGTTCAATCTTGAAGGTCATATTCTGAGACATTGGAGCCTTCAAGATCAACCTACCACCTGCGTCGAGAAATCTCATCATCTTGTCTTCGATCGACACCTTGTAGTTCTTTTCGACCAACGGCCCTATACTGAGTAAATTACTCTTCATGCCTGGTATGTACAACACATTAGAAATTGTTGACCTCTTGCTATCTTTCCTCATAATCAGAACACCACCAACACCTTCAGCTGCTAGAGTGTTGTCATTTGCAAACTTCACCGTGTTCTTCGACGAGGGCTTCATGTTGACAAACCAACATTTCCTTCCAGTCATGTGTGATGAGCATCCTGAGTCCAAGTACCACTGGTCCTGGAATCTTTTTTCGTCTCGTTGTGACCATCAACAACATCTCTTCTTCTTCATGTTTCGCCAGCTTTGCATCAGTTTCTTGATTTTTCTTCTTTTCTGGACAATCACTAAAATAGTGACCATACCTCTGACAATTGAAACATTGAATGTGACTCTTGTCAGGCTTTCGACCACCACCTCTTCCTCTACCTGCAGCACCACCTCTTTGGAGGCCTTAGTTCCAGGGTTTTCTCTGATTCAACCAGTTTCCTTCATGCTGATTTCGACCAGTCGAATTGTTGTAGCATCCTCTACCTTTGTTGCCATTCCAGCTTCTTTTGCCTTTCCTTTCCTTTTCTGACTGCGCCTGCAAAGCCATATCACTCTTCGACTTTCCTGCAGCTCTTTCTGTCATCCTTTGTTCATGAGACTCAAGCGTCCCTTGAATTTCTTCCTTCGTCAATACTGACAAGTCTTTCGACGCTTCTATGGCTACTACCACGTGGTCGAACTTTGGAGCCAATAACCTCAAGATCTTTGCAACAACTGATCTTGATGTCAACACCTCTCCACATACCTTGATTTGATTCACCATCTTTGTAACTCCGGCGGAGAAATCTATTATACTTTCATTGTCTTATATATATATATATATATATATATATATATATATATATATATAGGGTTCATATCCTATGAGAATGCCATTTTTATGTAAGAACATGAGAATGAATCTGAATCATTGGATTTTAAAATAAATGGTGGAAATTATGTGTGGTTTTTGTTTTTCTCTCTCCTCCATTATTAAAATAAATGATGGAGGAGAGAGAGAAAAAAACTGACACATAATCTCCACAATTTATTTTAAAATCTAATGGTTCAGATTCATTCTCAAATTCTCATATAAAAATGTCATTATCATATGATACGTTCCCTACACACACACACACACACATATATATATATATATATATATATGTAAATTTTTTTAATTTATTCTAAATCATAGCCTTTAAATTAAATCTAATATAATAATTAAATAAATTTTTTATTTAATTAACTATTAGATTAAATTCAATTTAAAAACTAATAAGTTATAAAAGCTTACTTTTTAACCTAGTCAAAATAAAGAAGCTCTTTTGTGACTAACATCAATGGTCAAGAAACAAACCAATTTGTCAGAACTATTTTAACTCACATTTTATCTTTTCGGCCTTTTTTATTTACTGTTGTATACCGTGACAAAATTCTGCTTAAAGTCTGTCATGCAGTATCTGTTTGATAGTGCCTAGGGGGTTTCAAAGAGAACCCTCGGCTGCTCGGCCAATGAAAGGCTGAATGAAAGTGAATGGTGCATGCCCTTACGGTCACAAATTTTTTACTCTATAAATAACACTCTTTTACAACTCTTTTTTTCACAATGACTCATCTTCAAACTTTCTAACTTCATTCAGTCTACAAAATTTCATTTTTCATATTTAAAATGTCTATGTTATGGATGAAAGAAACACACCGTGGAACACAGGTAAACATCAAAGAATACGTAAGTTTTACTATTATATCAAATTATTATTTATATTTAATATTTTTATATGTCACAAACACGGCGCAACACAAGATTTGGAGTCCATTCTCATACTCAACTCGAACCTAGTCTGGAAATTATACCGTATTTGGAACGAGCCGGTTTTTCCTATGTGGCAAAAATAGGTGGTTTAAGTATTGATTCGAGATTTATTGTTGCTTTACTAGAGAGATGGAGACCGAAAACGCATACATTCTATTTACCAACCGGTGAATGCACTATAACGTTAGAGGATGTGAGTATGTTGTTAGGTATTCGAATAAATGATAAACTGTTAATGATACCTCTTAACTTGACACTAATGTATATTTTGATAATTTAGGAATAGACCCCCTGCAGATAAAAAAAAGCAAGTATTTTATAAAAATTGTTTGGCTAGAAAGTATCTTAGCACAATTAAAACTAAATCCCTCATCCACCGAAGATGATAATGTTCTTCATACAAAAATTTATATTCTACTTCTCATTGCTAAACTTTTAATGCCAGACAAGAGTCATAATTTGTTGCATTCTTATTGGTTACTTATGATAAGAGATTTAGATAAATGCAACACATATAGTTAGGGCTCGGCTTGTTTAGCTACATTGTATAGGCATATGTGCAAAGCGACAAAAAATGGAGTACAGAGCATGGGAGGATGTGTTGTCTTGCTTAGCGCTTGGGCATACACATGTATACCATTGATTGCCCCTGTTACTAGCATTGTGTCATCACACCCTTATGCATTAAGGTAATGGTAATTTTAAATTTTAATTGTACTATATTAAATGCATATTGAATTGTACCAACAGTTAATAAATTTGTTTTTCTGTAAACATAAGATGGTGTCAAAGAGGTATGGATTATGCAAATAACCCTCGTCATCATCTACGTGAGTTTCGAGCTGCAATAGACAATATGGAGAAGAAAGATGTAATTTCGTCAACTTAACATTTCTCTATGTTTTCTAAGTTACGTATTTGCACACTAACGAGTATTATATTTCATGTACCAGTTTATATGGAGGTCATACGTTCAATATCAACCATGTGATTATGATGATAGTTTGATTTGGTGTGCGACAATATCTTTAATATGTTTCTATATTGCTGAAATGCATCAAACAGATAGGGTCAAACTCTAATTTGGCTTCGAACAAGAAATCTCTTATCCTCCAAGATGTCTTAAAGAACACCACGAGATGACCATGATCAAGTCATGGCATCAAAATTTTCACGATTTGAACAAAAAGGAGCAAAAATAGTGGAAGAGAAGAAGATGTTTGATCTTGAAAGACAACTTGCTAGATGGTGAGCATAAGCCAAACCAAGAATATATGACTTGGTTTAGATCAATTCCATTTAAATATGTTGTTGACACACATGTACTAAATAATTAACTATAATAAAATAAAATGGTTTTAAAGGATTGATGAGATAGATATAGAATCCATTTAAGTTTATTTTTTTTATTTTAAAAATTAATTATATAAATAAATTTTGTTTGAGTAACATGGATTATGTGATTTTTTAAAATTTTATTTTAAAATAGCTTTTCACTAAAAAATTTATTAAAAAAGTAGGTTATAAATTTTGTCTTTGTTTTAACACCAAGACGTAATGCCCACAAATGTGAAGACATGAGTATTTATAAGTGGGAGAATACATACACCTATCACCTTAAGATTTTGGGTGAATATGTGGTGTGTCTCTCACAAAGGTGTTGCTCAAGAAAAGAAGTCCCACAATGTTCAATGCTCCCTAGTGAAAATCTCTCTCAACTATCCCCACAGACAGTGTGTTGAGTGTCCCGTTGAATAGTGTTAACGGCGGTACAAGTGTATGTGGATGAAAAGAGCTTCCGCTTAAGGGAGAGCATTGTGAATATACTCATACTTGAGGGGGAATGTTAAGTATAACAAGTGTGAGTAGTTGTTAGAAGAGTATCAGTGTGGGTTTTTGTTATCGTCTCCACAGGGATTGTCGGATATTTGATGCTTGCCGTTCAATAGTTGTGATATTCTAAGTTAAGGTTTTCAAAAGTTTCACTTGTTGTTATCATTCACTTGTAGCAAAGATTAATTAGGTCACAAAGATTTTTATAAAAGCATGTTAAGGTTAGGTTTCATCAATCCTATTCATGTATAAACAATTAATCAAGCATATGAACTCGGTTTCCGACCAATATAACCGCGTATCCTCCCGACTACGTTTATGTCTAAAGCGGAATCGTGAATACCGTTGTTTAGACCGTTAGATGATGTCTCACGCTAACAATCTAAGCAACGATCATTAAGATCAATACAATGCGAATAGCAAATCCCAAATCTATGTCTAGAGTTTGGTTTTTAAGAGATGAAATTGTTAGGTCAAGAGTTGTAAAGTCTATGTCTAGAGCAAAACAATTCACAAATGGATCATTAAGAGAAAACAACATCATCTATATTGATCAAAGACTTTGTTCATATACAAGAGATCAATCTCAATACATAAAAACAGAATCAACTACCTCTAACCTCAACATTGAGTGATTAGCTACCACTTCTCATGGTAGCTTGGATGACAAGTAAAGAGAGGAGATGAATGAGCATCCACGACGAATAATCGAGAATGGATGCAAAATCAGCTTCTCCAATGAAAATACAAGCTTTTCTGAACAAAATACTGTAAAAACTTAATTCTAATGTAAAATGAGCAAGATCCCTTGGTCCAAAAAGTAACAATTCTATTTATACACTTTTCCAAACAGCACCATTCGCCCAGCGAAGGCATTCATTCGCCTAGCGAATGCCCAAAAATATGGCACATTTAAGTGCCTCAGACTTAAACCGCCCCTCAGAATTATCGTGGGTTCGCTAGGCGAACCAAAACATTCGCTTCGCGAGCATTCGCTGCAACCTTCGCCCCAGCGAAGCTTGGGTGTTTTCAAAATGGAAAGTTTCTGCCACCCTTCGCTGGCACATTTGCCCCGCGAGCATATCAGCGAGCATTCGCTGGCCTACTCGCCCAGCGAATTTACCCAGTTTTCCTACTGTAAGTTTTGCACACTTTCTGCCACCATCTCGCTGGCATCCTCGCTGACGTTCGCTAGGCGAACCTTCGCTGGCACCTTCGCCAACACTCGCCTAGCGAATACTGTTGTTGATTTCAATTCTTTGGCAGCTTGCACTATTTCTTTGGGTCTTCAAACTTTGATCTTTTCACTCCTATTTCTGCACATTTAGCACACAAATTACAAGCACCACAAGTATATTTCAAATAATGCACAACAACATCAATTCACACTAAAATCAACCTATTCCACATGAAAAGTCATGAAAAATGCCAAATAATTCATACTCAAATATATCATGATTGACATCTAACAAACTCTCCCCAACTAACTCATTGCTTGTCCTCAAGCAAAGTATGCCTCTCACGAGGATTTGCTCGAGGATTAAATTCAACCAAGACACGAAAATGGCTCAGCTAAACAGTGATCACAACAATGCATCAATTACACAATTCAAGAACCAATCATGTACAAGAACTTGACTCCTAAACAATTTCAACCATGCTTCAAGAGACAACTAACTTATCATACACATGTCATTCTACACTCCTCTTCGAAATAGGATTGAAGGAAAACGTGCGTACAAGCACGGGACAATTAAACTCACTTGACAAATGATGCAATACTAAGCAATTCATATCATATCTCAATGATCATAACAGAAATTATGGAAGTAAAAGATCACTAAGGGCTTAAAGGGTTGTAGCTTGGTCGGGTGAACAAAAAAGGGACATTTCTAAAGGTCTTTGAAACGAAATTGCCGACGCAAAAGAACATTCACTATGTACATATTTACACAACACACTTCATTTCACCAAATTGTCATACCACCTTCACAAACTACCGTGCACACTTATTGATTCTATTATTTTTTTTGTTCAAGCAAGCATTTTCTCTTTTGTACAATATATTCACACTCTTCTTTTGACATGCTTGCTTGAAAAATATTTTTCTTTTCATAATTAGGAGTAATGCACCTATCTTCCTTTTTATTCTCTCCCCAACTCATTTTCAACTCCACCTAAAGTGAATGTTCCTTGCTTTTTAGGGCAAGGAAGTCAAAATAAACAATTTACAAAGGTTCAAGAAGAAAATGTTAGAAACTCACCAAATTCAATGATGAACTAAACTAGCAAATTATGCACATAAAACAAGTTCATCATTCAATTGAGTTCTAAACTGTTTAGGCTCAAAGGGGCTACCGAATGCTCACTACTCACAGGTAAATTAATATTTGGGCATAGTTGTGCTCACTAACAAAAATTGCCTTGATCACTTCTCCTACTTCCACAAAATCACACGGTCACAAGATAAGGCATGAATTAAAAATAAAGACAACATTCATCAACACTCCTTGACATATAATACAATTTTGAGGCTTCTCACTTTACTAGTTTCAGATCCTAAAATGACATATGTATTCAAAAGAAGTTGTAACATGAAACACATTTACACTTGCCCAAGACACAAAATTCTAAAACATAAAAAATTCTTGAATCAAGGTAACGATATACCTTGTCGCAACACAATGCTTACGGTACTATCATCGCCCTCACATCTTGGAGGAATTTCTCTATAATCCCAAGAGTCCAACCTACTTCCCAAAGTTCCACCATTAAAGAAGAAAAATCAAAATAACACATACAAAAACACACTTACTACTATAATTAAACCAACAATTATTAGTAAAGCGAAACAAATTTTTTTTTTTTTTTACTACAAACCATAATGCTTACTAATAATATCATAAAGTGTCTGGTGTATAAAACACCTACATAATTCAAAAAGTACCACACGGGTACGAGTACATTAATACTTGACTAGTAAAAGCTGAAAAATACATAATATAAGAAAACTTCACTTTGGAGACCAAAAGAAGTACACAAGTCTAAGATCACAAAAAAAAATCAATCCTCCTCATCATCATCGTCCATGTCCTCCTCCTCACCTCCAGCAGAAGTAGCCTCATCATCATCAGCATCGTCCTCACCCCCTCCAAAAATTGGCCTGGCCTCAGGCCAACCAGCATGCACTAGGAACTGCTCCCTAGTCATCATAAGATGCTCCGAAGAAGGGTCACGGATCTGCAACTGAAGAGCCTGCAAGGAATCATGAATATCCGTCATAGCACGCTGCTGGGCAGCCATCCAATCCCAGTTATAATTGCAGATCTCCTGCTGATATGGATAATAGGCCGGCGTTGCTGGCTCAGAACCCTCCTCAGCTTCAGCAGCATCATCAGCACCAGCACTAGAAGAGGCTCCAACCATCCCTCTAGCCTTACAGAACTTATCCACATACCGATCATCAATAGCAGATGGAATAGTGACCTGCCTGCGGGCTGGCATATCAACACCAGCATGAGCACACAAGGACATGATCAGACATGGAAAAATAAGCGGGGCATTCTTGCGCGCCGCCATACCTCCCGAACCACTTAACACAACTGCCCTGATTTCATCCGCAATGATGCGGGCCACGTCAATTTGGACATTCTGCTGAATGCTGTGGATAAGATGAGCCAGAGCAATAGGAACTGTACTATGATGCGACCTGGGACAAATGTTAGTGAGCACAAACAACAAAATAACCTGAACCAAGGGCAGCATGTCCACCCTTCTGAACCTAACCGGTACCCCGGAGGAATTTCGCTCAACTTCCTTACCTTCAAGAAGTAAATCCCGAGTCATCTTCTCAATCTCACGATGAAGATGCAAGTCTCGATGATAGGCATAGATCTCAGTCCCAACCAACGGTAAAGGATCTCCCAAAACCGTGCTGATCGTCCTACGATCAAACCTCACAACAGTACCTCTAACCCAAGAGGCCCAACTGAATCTTTCACCATCATCCGGTAATGCATTTGCAAAAAATTCCCGAACAATTTCAATGTTGTACCCATCCAGCGGCATCATTAGACGATCCCACTTCTTTGCCACGAAAAGTGCATCAATTGTTCGGTAACTTCCTCGATCACTAAGAAGGAATCTTTTCTCCGGCAGGATGGTCTTTCTTTCAAGGGTCTCGTACCTGGCAGCCTGCTTAGCTCCCCTGAATCGTTCTTCGTCAAATCGCACAGGCACTTGTCTGGAGGTTTGAGCCTTTCGCTTCTTAGCCGCGTGAATCGCCATTTTTGGTGCCATCTGCACATAACAAACAATGAAACCAAACAAGGGCAACAAACGCATTAGCAACTAAAAACAACCAGCCAGAGCTCTGCATTGACAAGTAAAAAAAAAATTAAAAATCTGCCTCTGTTCGCGCCAGACTCGCTAGGCGAAGTCTGGCAAATGCTCGCGCAGACTCGCGAGGCGAACGAACCAGCGAAGGCGCGATTTTTCAGAAAAGCACAGTTACAAACAGTCCCTCTCCCATCTCCTAATTTCAAATACTACTCTAGTCATATTGCTTATGTAGTTTCTAACATGCAAGACAAAAGTAACATGACAGAGTATACCAATTTTTCACAAAAGCCATATTGATCACTTAAGAACATAAACAATGCTTACAGAAATAAATTGTAAAGAGTAAACAAACCTGAATTTCGCACTGTTAATGGTGGATTAGGGCAATTGGAAAGTAGAAGGAGATAAGTGTTGAAGTGTACAAGAGGAAATGAAAGGAAAAGAATGACACGGAGGGAAATGATGAAGATGTCAAGAGGCTAGGGTTTTTCCCCCCTCTATTCTGAGTTCAAAGTGGGTCTTGGGCCCAATTTGGTGGCCCACCCACAATCCATTTTTTTTTCTGATGTGGCAGGAACTTGGGTTGGTCTGCCTCGCTGGGTTCGCGGAGCGAAGGCCAGCGAATGCTCGCCCTAGCTCGCTAGGCGAACACCAGCGAACAAGACCAGAATTTTCAAAATTTTTCCAAACTGTGCCACAATTTTTTTTAAGCATTATAGTGATATCTAAACATTCTCAAAACAGAAATAACAGAAATACTTACAATGTTGGGGTGCCTCCCAACCAGCGCTTGTTTAACGTCGGCTAAGCTCGACGGTCCACCGCAATCTCACGGATCGCGGAAGGGAACAATGGCGGGATTCCGCTCGAAATCTCCTCCAAAATAAACTTTCAGCCTCTGTCCATTGACAGTCCAACTTTCCTTTGACTTTGTGTCCTCAATTACGATTGCTCCATAGGGCTTGGACAAGCAAGTTGCTCAACGGCTTCGCGACCTTTGCGAAGTCCTTGATGAATCTCCGGTAGAACCCGACATGTCCAAGAAAGCTCCGTATTCCTTTGACATTCATCGGCGGTGGTAATTTCTCGATTAAGTCCACTTTAGCCTTATCAACTTCTAGGCCTTTTGAAGACACCTTGTGCCCGAGCACAATTCCCTCTTTAACCATGAAGTTGCATTTTTCCCAGTTAAGAAGCAGATTAGTTTCCACGCACCGCTCCAACACCGTCTCCAGATTTTTCAAGCACAAATCAAACGATTGCCCAAAAACTGAGAAATCATCCATAAAGACCTCGATTGTCTTTTCGATCAAGTCCGCGAAGATAGCTTGCATACACCGCTGAAAAGTAGCCGGTGCATTACATAATCCAAACGGCATCCTCCTATAAGCAAAGATTCCGAACGGACATGTAAAAGCAGTCTTTTCGTGATCATCCGGGTTAACAATGATTTGGTTATACCCCGAATAACCATCCAAAAAACAATAAAATTCTTGACCGGAGAGACGTTCGAGCATTTGATCCATAAAAGGTAAAGGAAAATGATCTTTTCTCGTAGCTTTGTTCAACCTACGGTAGTCGATACACATCCTCCACCCGGTAACAGTCTTTGTTGGAATAAGCTCAATTTTGTCATTTCGAACCACCGTCATTCCACTTTTTTTTGGCACCACATGCACCGGACTTACCCACGGGCTGTCGGAAATAGGGTAAATCATTCCGGCGTCCAACATTTTCACCACTTCTTTTCTTACCACTTCTTTCATGATAGGATTAAGGCGGCGTTGAGGTTGAGCAACCGGTTTAAAATCCACCTCCATAAAAATACGGTGCATGCAATATGACGGACTAATGCCTTTGAGATCGGACAATGTCCATCCCATTGCATCTTGATTCTTTTTCAGCACTTGAATTAATCGGTTTTCCTCATTTTCAGACAAAATATTACTTATGATCACCGGTTTATTCCCTCCGTCATCAAGGAAAGCATACTTCAAGTTGGAAGGTAACATTTTCAATTCAATTTTGGGTGGTTCATCATCATTAACTAATTTTTTTAGAATCTCCTCTTCATATTCCCATGGTTGCATTTCATCCAAAGCTTCAAGTTCTAATAAACACTCTTCTAAAGCTTGTTCTTCTTCAACCGAGAATATTTCCAAGGACTCATCTAAAGCTCTTTGTAACGGTTCAATGACATGAATTTGATTTGTCACCCCCGAACTTGCCTCTTCCGTTACATCAATTCGAAAACAATCACCCTTATCCTTCTTGTGCTTCATTGCATCATAAAGATTAAAACACACCTCTTCATCTTGGACTCTCACTTTCATGAGACCATCGTCCATGTCAATTGCCATACGGGCAGTTTTCATGAAAGGCTTTCCAAGAATCAAAGGTGCATCATCATCCTCCTCCATTTCAATGACAACGAAATCAATTGGAAACAAAAATTTATCCACCTTGACCAACACGTCTTCCGCTGCACCGTGAGGACGGGTAGTGGATTTATCGGCGAGTTGCAAAGTCATTTGAGTGGACCTTAATTCCATATGGCCTAACCGTCTCACAATCGATAATGGTATCAAGTTGATGCTAGAACCCAAATCAATCAACCCATTGCCCACATACATGTTTCCTATCGTAACCGGCAATGTAACTCTTCCCGGATCACATTCTTTCCGAGGGAGAGTCTGTTGAATGATTGCGCTACAACTCGCATCCACCATAATAGTTTCTTGATCTGTGTATCTTTTCTTCTTCGTAAGGATGTCCTTCATGAATTTAGCGTATTTGGGCATTTGTTCCAAGGCCTCGGAAAATGGGATATTTATTTGCAACTGTTTAAAAATATCCATAAACCGAGTATAATGCCTTGCACTATCTTTCCTTGTAGGAGCATGCGGATAAGGTAAGTGTTGTATCGGAATATTACTCATCGGCTCTTTTCCTTTTTTCGTTCTTTTCACTCTTTCCTCATTATCAATTTTTCTCTCATTCTCCTTTTTTTCTCTCTCATTTTTTTCTATCTCTTTTTCAACTACAACATCCTCGACATTCTTTTCTACTTCTAATTCCTCACTCACATGTTCTTTTTCAACCACAACCTCCTCCTCCATTACTCTTTTACCCACATTCATGTCAATCTCACGTCCACTTCTTGTAATAATCGCTTTACAATCTTTCGGATTTGGAAGAGTAGTTGCCGTAAAGGGACCTTTTTGTTGATCGGCCAATTGTTTAGATAATTGCCCGACTTGTGTTTCGAGGTTCCTTATCGCAGCATCTGTATTCTTTTGATTAGACATGGATATTTGCATAAATTGTGTTAGAGTATCCTCCATCTTTGAATTTCCAACGGGAGCTTGCGGAGGTTGGGTGTAATTTTGGTAAGGTTGACGGTTTGATGGCCCGGCTTCTTGCGGTCTCCATGGTTGTTGATAACCTTGGTTACCACGTTGTTGGTAACCTTGGTTGCCTTGTTGATACGGAGGACGGGGTTAGTAACCTTGATTTCCCGCATAGTTTGCTTCCTCCACAACCGGAGGACAATAACCGGTCAAATGGTCACCTCTGCATAACTCACACACTAACACTTGCACCTTTTTACTTGAAGATTCATGCATCTCCTTGAATTGTTGAGGCAGCTTAGACATTTGCTTTGTTAACAGCTCAACCTGTTGTGATAACAATTTGTTTTGTGCAAGGATAGCGTCACTTGTTCCTAATTCCAACACACCCGGCGTTCGTTGAGCTGGTCCACGATTGTGACTACCTTGATGATCATTCAAGGCCATTTTATCAATGATAGCAGTGGCTTCCGCTGCAGTTTTGCTTAACAAAGAACCACCCGCGGTGGCATCCAACAAGGTTTTGTGTACTAGCTGCAGCCCATTTCTGAATATATGAATCTGTGACAATTCATCGAAACCATGGCCTTTGCACTTTCGTAACATTGATTTGAACCTCTCCCAAGCTTCGTTGAGAGATTCGTTAGCTCCTTGTGTGAATACCGCTATAGCGGTCTTCGCTTCCATGAACCGAGTATGCGGAAAGAATCTTTCCAAAAAATTTTCTTCCAAAGCATTCCAATCAGTCATGATGGCAGTTGACTGATCAAGGTACCATTCCTTGGCCTTCCCAATGAGGGAATGCGGGAATAGTCTCTTGAACAGAGACTCCTCTTCTGCTTCCGGCGCACCCGTCGCTCCAGCGATTTCATAAAATTTTGTCAAATGGGTGAAAGGATCTTCATGATCCATACCCGTAAAGGGACTTTGGTATAACAGTTGGAGGATTTGGGTCTTCATCTCAGCATGACGACCGTTGTTTGCATGACGGGCGAACTGAGCATTATGCCTCGGACTGTTTGTACAAGGCCTAGAAGCAGGTGGTGGTGGTGGTGGTGGATCTCCCTCCATAATTGGAAGTATGTGTGGAAATGGTGGTGGTGCAGATGTACTTTCCTCTTGTTCTCGCCTCTGTTTCGCTAGCTGCCTCCTTCTTCTAGTTCGGCTATTGATTCTACGAGCGGTTCTTTCAATCTCAGGATCGAAAAGAAGTTGGTCCGCCGGTAGTTTCCCTCGCATAAACTAAGTCTGCACACTAACAAACAGATTAACAAGTTCAAGATAAAGCGGTAACAGCTTACAATAACTCAACTATCGCAATGCTTGCAATATCAACTAACAATCCCCGGCAACGACGCCAATTTGTTAGAAGAGTATCAGTGTGGGTTTTTGTTATCGTCTCCACAGGGATTGTCGGATATTTGATGCTTGCCGTTCAATAGTTGTGATATTCTAAGTTAAGGTTTTCAAAAGTTTCACTTGTTGTTATCATTCACTTGTAGCAAAGATTAATTAGGTCACAAAGATTTTTATAAAAGCATGTTAAGGTTAGGTTTCATCAATCCTATTCATGTATAAACAATTAATCAAGCATATGAACTCGGTTTCCGACCAATATAACCGCGTATCCTCCCGACTACGTTTATGTCTAAAGCGGAATCGTGAATACCGTTGTTTAGACCGTTAGATGATGTCTCACGCTAACAATCTAAGCAACGATCATTAAGATCAATACAATGCGAATAGCAAATCCCAAATCTATGTCTAGAGTTTGGTTTTTAAGAGATGAAATTGTTAGGTCAAGAGTTGTAAAGTCTATGTCTAGAGCAAAACAATTCACAAATGAATCATTAAGAGAAAACAACATCATCTATATTGATCAAAGACTTTGTTCATATACAAGAGATCAATCTCAATACATAAAAACAGAATCAACTACCTCTAACCTCAACATTGAGTGATTAGCTACCACTTCTCATGGTAGCTTGGATGACAAGTAAAGAGAGGAGATGAATGAGCATCCACGACGAATAATCGAGAATGGATGCAAAATCAGCTTCTCCAATGAAAATACAAGCTTTTCTGAACAAAATACTGTAAAAACTTAATTCTAATGTAAAATGAGCAAGATCCCTTGGTCCAAAAAGTAACAATTCTATTTATACACTTTTCCAAACAGCACCATTCGCCCAGCGAAGGCATTCATTCGCCTAGCGAATGCCCAAAAATATGGCACATTTAAGTGCCTCAGACTTAAACCGCCCCTCAGAATTATCGTGGGTTCGCTAGGCGAACCAAAACATTCGCTTCGCGAGCATTCGCTGCAACCTTCGCCCCAGCGAAGCTTGGGTGTTTTCAAAATGGAAAGTTTCTGCCACCCTTCGCTGGCACATTTGCCCCGCGAGCATATCAGCGAGCATTCGCTGGCCTACTCGCCCAGCGAATTTACCCAGTTTTCCTACTGTAAGTTTTGCACACTTTCTGCCACCATCTCGCTGACGTTCGCTAGGCGAACCTTCGCTGGCACCTTCGCCAACACTCGCCTAGCGAATACTGTTGTTGATTTTAATTCTTTGGCAGCTTGCACTATTTCTTTGGGTCTTCAAACTTTGATCTTTTCACTCCTATTTCTGCACATTTAGCACACAAATTACAAGCACCACAAGTATATTTCAAATAATGCACAACAACATCAATTCACACTAAAATCAACCTATTCCACATGAAAAGTCATGAAAAATGCCAAATAATTCATACTCAAATATATCATGATTGACATCTAACAGTAGTAAGTGTAATAGTCACACATTTGCTAGAAATATGGAGACTTGAACATTTATAAGTGAGAGAAGGCATACACATATCACATTAAGGTTTTGGGTGAATATGTGGTGTGTCTCTCACAAAGATGTTACTTTAGAAAAGAAGTCCCACAGTGTTCAATGCTTCCTCGTGAAAACCTCCCCCAACAAGGGCACCGCGGAGCTCTAATGAGCGGAAGCGGCACCCGGTATCTGCAGCGGGCGATGGCCAGAATTGGCGCGGCGCGGAGCGTGGCCGAAACTGCCACGGTGGTCAACCAGAGTCGCGGTGGTTAGCGGGAGGAAGTATGTTGCGCTATTTTCTTGTAACTTATTTGTAATCTCTTGTAACAACTTTTTTATTATAGTAAATTGAAGAGCTGCTCTCTCTCCCAGAGTATATCTTTTGATCGAATTCGATAAACAAACCTTTTATACGTACATTTATTTTTTTTCTAAAATCGAATTACATTACAAATAATAAAATAAAACAATTTCAACAAATTGTATACATATATTTCAAATATTTTAAATAATTAATACAAATTAAAATATCAAAACATTGGTCGCATATTTAATATTCTAAATTAACAAAATTAAAAAAATAATATACATAATAAAATAAACGAGACGGGTTCGGAGTGGATACTAGTGTTCCCACTACCCGGCCAATCCCACCTCATATTTTCTAATCGAAAAAAAAACTCAAACTCAATTAAAACGGATTTTTCCCGTCAACTTCGGAACGAGTTCGGTTGAATATCCGTACACATGAATTATGTTGTACTACCTAGCCGCATACTTCACCATGCACCTTTTGGTCTTGTTTTTCTTTTATAGTTATTTTTCTTTTTTAGTGTAGAGAGTACTAATGTAGGTAAGGAACTCAGAAAAGCTATCACAAACCATCTTAAACAATGCATCATTGTGAACTATATAAAATGAAATGTCTAAATTTTAATTCAATTTTATGCTCAAATGACATAGCACGTCATCTTTATCTTAATATTAAAAACATGAAAATGTCTAGGTTTTAGTTAAATTTTATGCTCAAGTGACATAGCACATCTTTATCTTAATAGTAAAAACAGGATGATAATAAACTCGAAATGTCCTATAAACTTCCAACTCAATAAACTTCCAACTCAGTGACCTTCAAAGTGTCATTTCTACTCAATATAAGCTGCATTCAACCTGACCACTAGTAAGAGTACAACAAAACAAGGTTGCATACATTTGCAAGTACATTCCACTGTTGAAGCTATGTCTATATGCATTTCAACTCAGATATTAACCCTTATATGATAGTAACAATCGTGTCGAAATTAAAAGAATACTTTTGCAAGTATGAAATTACCATTTTAATATGAAGCTACCAAGTTTAGCATTTTGTCTAAAAAAAACTCTTCAAACAAAATATGCTTCTACATCACAATATAATCTAGATAATATCATTATATGTTTTAGTGTATACAAAAATCTACACCAGTATTTGAATCTTGAACCATTGAAGATAAGTTTACTTCAGCTGAAAGCAATTAAAATGAAGATCGTATCAAGTTTTAGACTCTAATCTCTACAAAAACAACCATCATACAGCCACAACCAATAACTGTAAGAGAGGCCGGAAAATTTCATGCCATTCATTTCAGGAAATTGGACAAGACTAGAAATATCATTCACCACCACCTGCAGGGCCCACAAGTACTCCTTGAGCAGAACCTTCCTTTTTACCAGATTCATCGTTCACCTCAGCGTCGGCTTTCCTCATCCTGATTTTATATTTAGTCTCAAACTCAGCAATTTCCTTTTTCTTCTTTTCCAGTGTCTCGTTAAGCCTTGCAACAACCTCTTCAAGTCCTTCTTTATTTCGCTGCACAGCAGGCAAGACTTCTTTGATAGTTCTTTCCACAAGCACCCCTCCGATCATTCGGTAGCATCGTCTAGATTGGTCAAGCGGCTGAATGGCATTAAGAACCAAGGAGTGCTCGCTAACTTCCATTTCCAGTTCAGTTATTTTGGTGTAAATTTGGTTGAGGTCTGACCTCATAGCTGCGTACATATTTGCAACTGCCTGTTCATTTACTGGCTCCTTGCGATCTTCGGCTTTACTAGCCATGGTTCTACGTGAATGAAAATAAAATAGAGTAAGAATAATAATAAACATAAATACGCTATGATATCTGTTAAAGATCTTCGGTATTCCTTTCATTTAATTCAACATAAACTACACCTTACAGTATCGTCCATTCTGCAGAGAGACACACAAAGTAAGATGCAATAACATTGACATTCATAACTGGACAAACAACTTGAAAGAAAGTCCAAAAAGATTGTAAAACTTCACACACTTGATACACATCTTATAAAATTCTATATAAGAATCTCAGTCAGAGAGAGCTCTTTAATTTCTCAATAATAAATCAAGTATACAACTATACATTAGAATGAAAATTGCCTATTGTTTATATATTGAATACCACTAAAGACCGAACTTCAAGAGGTAAATGTATCATTAACTAACACAAACAAATTAATGCAGGAAGGAAACAGAATTTTAACAACTAGCACACAGGCAATGATATGATGAAATTAATAACTTTCACCTCAATAACATCAAGATAAATTAATGTTAAACGTGGATCACAGGAATTGGCAATCTGTGTAAATTCTGCTACGCTACAGTGTTATAGCTGTATTTGACAATACTTTGTTTATAAAAAATAGTATATCATAAAACAACAGTGATTTGTTTGAATTCCACTACACTAGAGCATTATAGGGCACTATAGCCACTATTTGACAACACACGAATTTGGTAATTTCAAGAACTACTATCCTGATTTTGGAGCAAAGACACTAACATCATAATTATAGTTGTAAAATTAGTTTTTACTGAGTTAGAATGGTACTCATTACTTCAAAGATCAGAAAAAGGGATCACTTAGTTCTCTAAGACCCGTTCAAGGACCAAACACCAAGTATTTAAGTAAAACATAACAGTTAATAGAGGAATGTGATGCAGGTGGCCAGCCACCTAGAAAGCATGTTTACAACATGGGACATGGATGTAATATGACATGGACAAAAGGACAACCTTATTGGAAAAATTATAAGACATGAATCAGGTATAATACAACACATGAAATCAGTAAATAACACAATCCAAATAAGGAGAGACCACAGACTAGTATTTTGAAAATTTAGCATCAAGCATTTTAGCGATAATAAAATGAGTGTTGATCTAATCTGAATTAGAATGAAGATTAAAAAAACTTGAAGAAAAAAATCATGAAATACAACTAATGTCCATGAACTTTCAAACACCGCATGGATACAGCACGGTGCGCCTACTGTTTAAAAAAGTGATTTCGAGTGAATTTATTTTGATTAAAAGTGAGTTAAATGTAAAGTTATTTATGTTTGAATATATTTATATAAAAGTGAGTTGAACACTAAATTTCATTGTAAGAATCATGTTTGGACACAAGTTACAAATCATATTTTCAAGTTAAAATCAATTTTGGAGGTAAAATCAATTATGCTATAGAACTGTCAAACATGCTAAAATAAATTGTACACATCTAGATCCAATTCCGAGTGCTCCAAGCGTGGAACCAAACATAGGTGGCGGAGTTAGTAGTTACAGTTCTATTAGAAGTTTGTTACAGAATTGATGTATTAGAGATTTATAATAAGGGATTCATACATATAATTTCATATCTTTTAATCGATGAAAAATGCCATCTCATGAGTATACTCTCTAATTGTCCTAAAGCTTTGACCTTTAGCTCTCACATCCTTAGAATACTAACTAGTTCATCCTTTCGGCAAGGCAAATGAAATGAAAATATTCATTTACATTTTACAGAGACCAAGATGAACTAAATTATCATGACCACAGTAGCAAAGTCTTAAATTAAAACATGTTAAGCAGGAGCTATTAGAAAAACAAATAAAGACGTGAATTTTGTTATATAGCTTACTTTTTGAGTTTTTATCCTTAAAGTCTGTTATATTTAGCTTATAAGAAAAGTGCTAAAACAAACTGATTTGAAGGTGCCAGTGCATTAAAAGTCCCAAATTTGTAGCAGAGCATTGGGTGAAGGTGGGTAGTAAAGAGGTTACAACATGGAACATGACATAGAATACCATTTTATACAATAGTAGCTGGTAGCTATTATGATTGATATTGTATCCCGCTACACAAATCTAATCACGAGCATCCAAGAGCTACTTTACTATGCAGTTAAAGACGTAGGTAATGAGTAAGCACAACCCTATTTCTTAAAAATCCAGCTAGAATCTTAATAACCAGGTATCACAATCAATGTTCCAAAATGGGCAAGCAAATCCAAGTGCTTTCTGTAATAATATCAATTTAAGGAAACCAAATCAGTAAGTTTGTAATAACAATGTGACAAGTAGACATAAGGGAGGCGATGAGGAGATATGCACGTCAAGGAATGAGTTTGAGGGTATATAACTGAATGTTTGTGAAAGGTGTGAGAGATAAACCTCCTCCCTCTGCTTATTCTTCTACCTGATATCTTATCTCCCTCTTCTTCGTCTACATTCGATGTGTTTCAATCAGTTACCATTCCACTTAATAATTCATACATTGGGCAATTAGAACTGGATCACTGTTGATAGTTCAATAAAATAGTAACCCAATTCTGTCAACATTTTAGTGTCATTACCTTCTAACAAGTGGGTAGGGAAGGATTGATACCTGTTGTAGGTTTAATACAAGAACCCTAGTCTTACATTTACAATAGGATGACTCCACAATTCAAGCCTATAGCCACTTGGTGCCCATTTCAAATCTCCAAAGACTTAAAATTCATCTTAGATCGAATCATGGTACTGAATAGAACATTATGGCGAAAGTCGATCCATATAGCCGATCTCACTTAGTGGGATAACACTTTGTTTTTGTTGTTGTTGGCATTCTCTATTGTAATTATTGGTGATTCCAACTTGAAACTAAAATCGATAGTTTTTTCCTCAGTGTGATTTTTACATTCAAATTCATTCCTAACATAAATTATTTTATCTTAAACACACTTTTAACTAAAATCAATTTTAGCAAAAATCAATTCAATAAAAATCAACTGCAACTTTTCACCAACAATCTATGAACAAAATTAGGGCCATCCAACCAACTAGCATTTCTCATTAATCAATAATCACTTATGTTTACTAAATAAGCTGACCCAAACAAGCAAAAATTCAACAACAATAGTAGCTAAAAAATCACGCAAATCAATAAAACCCTAAAACAACAAATTAGAAAACCTAACATCAAGTTCAATCTAGTGAAACTCAAAATCAACCAACACAGACATTTCAACCCTAAGATTCAAGTGAAGCTCCATTGCTGAAATCAATGTTACAGAAAACTTACAGGTTTCAAGAGCGAAGAGGTTCGAAGCGAAGAACGAAACGCAGAAGGAGTTGTCGTTTTACTTCGCTGTGTTTGTTTTGGTGTAAAAGGAATAAGGGTACAATGCACCCACTTTACCATAATATAATGGTACAAAATGATTGGGCTTTTTTTTATGCTATATACACCCCTGTAATTTACTATCCACACTCATGTAATTCCCTTTTAAATTTATTTTGAGGATGAATTAACCTTAACCCACATATTTTAATATGCTCTTATATAACTCATAATTAAGAGAGAGTAAGATTATCATTTTTCAGCCCCTTCTATATATCATTGATGCCATCATTTTTCAATTAAGTTAGTTTTTGGATATGGGTCAAACGAGAGGGTACACTGAGAAAATACACTGAAAGTAAAATGATTTTACACCGTTAATTAATCATAAATACTGGATTTTGAGAAGAGTTTGATTTTTATTTTAACCACGTATAAAATAATACAAGTGGATAATAATGATTAATTAATAGTGTAAAACTTTTTACACTAACAATGCATAATAATTAATCTCATAATATTAATAAGTGTCAATTCTACTTAAACTTGAATATATTATAGTATTAGAATATTTATTAACTTGCATATGAGTTTTTGCAAATTTTCTTAAAGCATTAGATAACAGTCTTTGAGTATTTTCATAGGTGTAGTGAACTTACTATGCATTTATAGTTTTAAAAGATAAAAATGATGTTTCAAGATTTGAAAATTACTCTCTGTTTTATATTATAAACAAAATTTATCTTTTTATATTTATTAAATAGTTATTGTATTTAATCTATATATAAATTATATACATTAATTATGCAATAAATATAAAATATTAAAATTTACTTTTAATATTACATCCGTTTCTTTATATAAGAGATAACTTATTTTTTAGGTTCATTGAATAACCAATGTATTTGGTTGATTTATAGACTAGATACATTAATTATTCAATAAACATAAAAAGTGATTTGTCTCATATATAAAAGAACGGATGTAGTATATAAGAGTGTGTTTGTTTCAAGGATTAAAATTATAATCCTGAGAATATTATTGCAAGAAGCATTATTACTAGAAACTTTATTCCTACCTTTACGTTTGTTAATTAATTTAAGTTTTTAGGAATATTTATAAAGTATATTTTACTTAAGACTTTAAAAACAAAAAATAAAAGACTTAAATAAATAGGACTGGGAAGTTATTTGTGGTTACTACTTATTTTTATGAGAATAAAAGATTCTCATTCTATTACATGGGAATGAAAAATGAAAAACTCAAATGTAAGGGAAAAAAAAAAACTCTCAAACATAAAAAATATGCAAGACATAATTAATAAATACTTAAAACAAACATGGGAATACAAAAAATTCAAATCATATTCCTAAAAAGAAATTTAAAATTCATCTAAAGGAAGAAGTACAAATAAGAGACTTGAAGGTGATTTGCAATAGCATAATCTCTTAGCGAGCAACAATTCTCTTAGAGCATCTTTAATGGTGTTATTCATTTTTAGATTTTTTTTGGAATTCATTAAGCCATATTATTTTGAAGTAATTCATCCAATTTTCATTTTAATGAAACAACTCTAAATAATTCATATTGAATCCAACAAATTTATCTCATATATTAATATTTTATTCATATTAATTTTTTAAAATATATAATATTAATTTATATAAAAAATTGAGTGTAAAAAAAATTGAGTGTAAAAACTTTTGAATTATCTTAATTTAAAAACAAAATAATTATTAAAATAACATAAAAATATAAAAATAAAATTAAGTAAAACTCATAAAATTAACATTGGTTTCTGCGAAGAAGAGTCAATTCGCTATGCGAGGCTCTAGGTAGCTCAACAAATTTTCACTTTTTTTATTTTGGACTCGAAACTTCCGTGATGGAATTAATCTTTGTGTTGAGACAGTTCATACGGAACTTTGCACTGACTTTAAACGGGATCTCCGCTAGTACATAATGGAATTGGTCTTCTTGAATTAGTCGGTCACAAAATCAAATACCAAAATTTAAAAAAAAAACATTGACATTATCTTCCTAAAAGATACTAAAATAACATCAATAAAAATTGAATTTTACTTGCACAATAGCTAAATTCAACATTGTCAAAGAAATAACCCTTAAATTTAAGTAAAAAATATTTATCACTATCTAACTTAATCAATGCTAATTTACACCAGGCTATAGACACAAAAGAATGAACATATAACAAACTTCTAACTGTAACAACATGGAAAAAAAACTCTATCCTTCGGATAGGTAACAATAAAACCGCAACATAGAGAAATACTCTCAACTACCCTAAAGAATATACAACTTTACAAAATTCACAACAACAAAAAACCACTTCTCTTATCTTGTTTGTTGATGATCTGAGACAGGAAGCATTTCTATCTGTCCATTTTCAGCAACTCTTTGATACTGTCTCATTTTTTCAGCTTCTCTAGAAATCTGAATGTCACTAGGAAAATAATATTGATAGATAAACTTTACCACCAAACGTGGAAGCAATGCTGCTACAATAATTCCTAGTAACAGTGCCCAGAATAGTCCAGTGTTTGCAACATGAAAGAAGGCCCTGAAATGTCAAAGTTGTGGAGATGCAGATATTAGTCTCTATATGCATAAAGGCAATGCATGATTGCAAAGGTTTTAGAAAATATGTTGAGTATCAGGAATGTTGTTTTTGATGACCTGTAAGGCGGACTAAAGTTTGACACTTTTAAGGTTTTTAATAATGATTGTGGTTGTGTTTCCAGTCGCATAAAGACTTTCATGATTTCGGTTGGTACATGTGTTGCGACGCTGATTGCGACCATTGCGGTAAGAATTAACCACAATTTGTTCTTTATCACAAAAACGGTGAATAACGGTATCGGTACCTTCCGAAACCGTTTTGTCGTGACCGTTTTCATGGTAACGGGCCGTTTTTAAAAATCCGTGGCTAAAAAGGGGTTTATAAAATATTTTTCACTATTAAAACATGACAAAATAAGGCTCGAATTTGATTTGTCTTACTTCAATCGCGGTTAACCTACACACAGAGCTTCAAAAAACTTAAGACGACCTTGTTGAATATGACTTAGATTTTCTAATTGGGCCGAGGTCGCCTTCCTTTTGTCTCGTATAGATTAAAGATGACACTCCTCATCATACAAGTCGATTTTATAAGAATAGGATTGTCCAATAAAAAATTGTAATGGTATATGAGTCTGGTTGATGGCGTGAGAGGCATATTCAAAAAACCAAGTCATATGAAAGATAAGGCCTAACTAAAGAGTGAAACTCATCACTTTACAAGTCGATTTTATTAGAATGAGTCAGATCAATATTAAAATTTAATAACTCTTGTTGTCGTATACACAGTTTGTCGAAACCCGTGGTCGATTATTGTGTTCTTATGCGTTCATTTCTATGTTTACTTTTGAGCTGATTTTTCTATTCTAACAAACTAAGAGAGAAAAAGAAAAGGAAAAAAAGATAGTGAATAAATACATACCAGAAACCAGGAAGTTTAGGTATGGCATCAATGATCATGACAGCAATGAAAGTAGCAGCAATAGATCCCCAAATGGCAGCATGAGTCACCCAATACCATCTAACAACATCCATAGCCAAGTGCAAATTGACCAAAATAACCACTGCCAAAGTCCAAAGATCTCCTATACTTGCTACATCAATAGTACTTTTCCAATATGCAAAAAGTGGTGGCCAAAATATAACCATGCTTTGCCACAAAGTATCAGCCATTGTTAACATAAACAGTTTCTTGTTGTAAGCTTCATTTCTTTGGCCAGCACTGTAAAGCTGAGGATACCTTAGGAGTGTGCTTCTGCCGAGATCTTTGTCGAGAATTCCAACAATGATAGTTGGTAGTGCGCTGTAGATTATCGAATACAATGTAGAACTCCATTCGTTTATAGCAGTTGTTAAAGTGAAAGCCGTGTAGAGCACATACCTATAAAAGAAAGGCACATAACAATCATTGTCTATAAAACACTGATACTAACACAAACATCAAACACAATATTGACACGTAATCATGTATATCAGTGTCAAACACCAGACACACATTTCATATGAAGTTTCAGTGCTACATAGATTTTTATCATATTATATAGACACGTAATCACGTGTGGGTGTCAGTTTCATGTCAGTGTCAAACACCAGACACACATTTCATATGAAGTTTCAGTGTTGCATAGACTGTTATCATATTAAATTGGCACGTAATCACGTGTGTCAGTGTCATGTTAGTGTCAAACACCAGACACACATTCCATCTGAAGTTTCAGTGTTGCATAGATTTTTATCATATTATAGAAGAATATTGAAAACGCCTATAAAACTAAAAATAATCAAGGCTTGACTTACCAAAATAGGACAAGAACAAGGAGAGCATTTCTGTAGAAATTGTATAGAATCATGTAACCAAGCCTTTGGTAATTCCAGTGACCATGAACCAACAAGAGAGGAACTAAAAACCTAAACTGTCCCATTGCAAAATCTGATGACATTACAGCTTGCCTACCCTCTTGTCCACTGATACCAACTCCGACATCAGCCATTTGAATCATTGACACATCATTAGCACCTGTAAACACAAACGAAAAAAAAGTATATTACATGAACCGAAACAAAACAATGGCGACAAAATGAACAAAAATTTACAGAGACTAAAACGAAATCGAGAGAAGAATTCATACCGTCTCCAATGGCTAGTGTCATGTCAGATGTTCTCTTCTTCACAAGGGAAACAATACCGGCTTTTTGCAGAGGAGCAACTCGACAACAAAGAACAACAGAACACAAACTCGCAAGTTGAAATAGCTGAATCAAAACAAGTAGCCAAAATCAGTACATAAACATCATCAAGAAATTCTCTGTAAATTCTACCAAGATAAAATGAAACTAACCTCTTCTTCGTGATCAGTATCGAGAATATGAACAAGGCTTCCACCATCGATAATCAAAGCTATCTGCGTCGAAACTGCATCAAGTTTTCTCGATCTTTCAAGAGCGTCTTTGAGACTTTTTCTACACGAAGCTTTATTATTACTACTAATAATAATTTGAGTCATGCTTCTTGTTAAGAGTTTCGACGAGAATCCGATAGATACAGCAGTTTCTTGCTTGTCGCCGGTTAACACCCAAACTTTAATTCCTGCTGTCCTTAGAGACTCGATTGCTTCTGGAACGCCGTGTTGAAGTTTATCTTCGATAGCAGAAGCTCCTAATATGCAAACATTGTTCTCAACATGGTTTGAAATTTTTTTAAGCATTGCAGCCCTACCAAACACTGCGGTGCTCGCTGCTTCATAGGATGCATGCCATTGTTCAAACTCTGAAGTGTTGAGTTCTCGCATTCCAATCACAAGTGTTCGTAAACCGAGAGATGAATATGAGTGAAGATGAGTTTCTGTCGATTTTATCAAGTCCATGTTGTATGATTTGTCGATTATACTAAACATGGTTGTGTCGGCTCCTTTGACGAAAAGTTTAACCGAATTGTCAGGGTAGCCTAATATAACTGACATTCGTTTTCTATCGCTGTCAAATTCATGTAAACCCAACACATTGAACCTGCAATATTCATAATGATCGTTATCAAAACTAGCGTGCAGACGGACACTATCCGTTTTAAATGGAAAAACGGCTACATCAAAATTTGAAGTAAAGTTTGGTAATAAGCAACTTACTTTAGTCTTTCTCCATGAATATCAATGACGATGTGGCCGGAGGTTCGTTCGATGAGCATAAAACCATATGCGGCCGCTGCGTACGCCAACGCTTGTTCATCCGGTGATTCGCCTTGGTAATCTAACAGCTTGACATCAGGATCAGGTGTGTCAACAACAAGAGGCACAATAGTGTTGCAGGTCGCAAGTGCTAGAAAGAATTCGTAAATCCTTTTTCCTTCCACATTTCGAAATCCGTTTCTCGCCAATTTCAAAAGCTCTGGATTAACTTTCACATTCATCTTCGGTTTCAACACCTTTCCATCGACTGAAAACGAAAAATAAACACATTATTTCAACAATTGTGCTTCTCGTACAACTAAAATTTGACAACTTTCGTGTATAAGTGGTTAATCACGTTCAGTAGATGGTTAATGGATATATCAGATATCAAAATTCGATAACTAATAACGTAAACATTAACGAAAAAGTTTTAAAAAATGATGAAAAATCGATCTCACCTTGCACCGAGTATTCGGTTTGTTCACCCTCCATGCTGGCTTTTGTGGAACTGTAATCAACTCCCCAAATGCTAGCACATTGAAACTCCATCTTATTCTCGGTAAGTGTCCCCGTTTTATCCGAAAACACATACTTAATTTGCCCCAAATCTTCGTTAATATTCAAAGCCCTGCACTGAAACCTTGAATTCGTAGCTTCATCAAACAACCGATCGTCTTCGATCATGAAATAGGCCTGACCGACGCGAACAAGCTCCATAGAAATATACAAAGCAATAGGAATCATGACTTGGTAAACTATAACAGACATAAGGAATGTGAAAAAGATTTCCAATCCCCATCCATAGTACTTATAGTCTTCAACTTTCGCCTTCGAAAAATCAAGTTTCCTATAATAAGGCAACAGATTCAGCTCGTCCTTATGGCGCTTCAACCAAACCGCAGCACAAACCGATGTAATCGTACACAATGCAACAAGAAAGAAAGACAACATAATGATTTCGTAATTCATCCGCGTCTCAAGCCGACTCCTCTTCGACGGAGCTCCAGAACTATTGAGCATAGCTTTGGTGTCGCGGCCGCAGTAGACCGCGACACCAAGCGCCCAACTAGTATTCTTGAGCTCACATCCTCTAAGCACAATGTTGGTTGATCCAAGTGATAACTTCTTCCCATCAATCTCCATATTCGCCATGAATCCGTATATGTTCCTATTCGGTTTCTCACACTTAATCAACCCGTTAAACCTCGGTTGAATCTTTAAACCTGTCTCCATTTTCGCGTACCGTGTCTTCAAATTCGACTCACCGTCGAGATTAATAGTTTGCACATATGCAACACCAGTTGAATCACTAGTTGACAACAAAACAATGTCACAGGGAATTGTTTCATTTGTTTTGATTTTCACAATCTCACCAACCCTAATATCCTTCCATTTCTTCTCTACAAAACTACCATCATGAATCAAAACTGATGCTAACCTGTTGTTCTCAACTTTATCTGAATTGTGCCTTCTCCAATCCTCAAAAGCATCCTTCAATCCGGTCACAAACAGAACGAAAGCCAACGGTAGAATCGAAACGTATCGCCCGAAAACCGCGAGCTGAGGAAGCTGATTAAGAATAGCAATGATGAGAAAATATACATAAGCAACTCTATGAAACTGTTCAAACAGATTCCTTGGAATGAAAGTGAGAATCGAGTATTTCGCAGTTCTTATCGAATTTCCGAAAAACTCGAAAATCTCATTTGTTTTATCAGGATCATTGATGTATACCAATCTTGCATCTTCATCTCTTAACTCTCTCTGTGACATGCTTAACCCATCAGAATCACCACCACCACCACCTTTTGAACCATACCTCACAGATTTTCTTGATCCTGAGTTGTTTAAACTATTGTTTAAACTATTATTCCTCTTGCTAGAACTCAATGAATGAATTGACATGGCACTTTTACTTGACGATGAAGTTGATGAGTTTGAAGAGTTCTTATTATCAACTTGAATACCATATTCCACACCGGAGAATGTTACCGTGTTGCTTGAACTCGACTTTGATTTCGGTAATTCGGGAAAACCCGGAAGTGTTGGAAATTCTTGATCATTTGGTGTTCTTGGTGACTGTAACAAAAGTGGCCTATTAGAATCCATCTGTTCTTCAGACCTCTGGTCTGCGTCACTGCTGCTACGAGGTACTGTCTGGTTTGAATATGTTTTTCTTCTTCAAAATTCGAACATGATATTAACACTTTTTCGCTTCAACTATAAAAATTAAATGCATAAAAACACTTGAAAATCGAAAATACAAAACTAAACAAAACTAAGCAAAACTAAGCAAAACTAGAAAGTTGTTATTACAATGAAAAAAATGAAGTGAAGAGTTTGTTTGTTGGAATGATGATTATGGAGAGGTTTAAGGTGTGATTATGAAAATGAAAAGAAGATTTAATGAGAAAAAAGAAAAAGCGTGTGGAAGAGGGAGAAGTTTTGAAGGTCAAAGGTGGTAAGTCTATGACGGGCAATGCAAGAAAATGAAGAACAAGTCGTAATGGGTGGCGACAATGTGTTTCTCTAGAAACAATATTAAAAAATTGAGAAACAAGTTTATGTTTATTTATATTTTAATGTCTTTGATTAATGTTTACATAAAAAAATTGAGAAAGAACCTTATGTTTTTTTAATGTCTTTAATTAATGTTGTGTTAGGTTTATTCATAGAAAAGCTGTCAAATGTTTACTCATTTGTACCATTTATTTTTATTTTTAAAGTTCTTAGTTTCCTAATATTAAAGACACGTGAGTTTTACATTGAAAATACATAGACTCGTGTATAATAATATTTTATTTTTTTAGTTATTGGATATAATGTTTAAAAAAAATTATTTTTTCCATTTAATAAGAAGAAATAGTTTGTTGATAGTTTACTTTCTATTTTTATATAAATTTTATTATATATTTAACAAATTAATTTTGTAAAGTTGATTATAGTAAATAATAATTAAAGTTAAAATAATTTATATTTAAAATTGTTAGACATGATCAATTTATTTCTTTATTAACAATAAGAATTTTTATAATATCAATTAATATTAACTTTTAAATTAAATATTAAAATAATTAATTTATAAATATCAATAACTTATTTATATTAACATTTTATATAAAACTATAAAAAATATTATTATAGAGATTAAATTTTATATTTTTTTTAAATAACCATACTTATCAATTAATTTTTCAAAATAATTATAATTTCAAAAAAATATATCAAACTAACTATGTTTCAAATAAAAAAAAATAGCTGACAAGAAGAGTAACCACTTTGATTGGCGCATGCATACATTTGTTGTACACAGGCACTAGCATGCATGGCGAATGCTTATAGTACATGCTACTGCATGTGGCGCATGCATGCATACTCTAGGAGCATGCGCTTGAGGCAGTGGCTACTGCATTGTTTAGGGTTTTCTATATATAGTGCATACCTTCCCCATCATTTTTCATCCATCTTCTAAGTCTCGCCTTCAATTTTTTTCAAAACATTATCATATACGACGTCTTATATTCACAAGAGAAATGCCTATTTGATTTATTCAGCAGTAAAGCCTCCGATGAAGATTCGATTCTATAACACAAAGTCGTTCGAGCATCTTTAGAGGAGCTTGATCCATTGGTTAGATGGAGACATTGCAGACGGTGAAAAGATCAGAATAATTCAAAGGCTTGTTACGATGTACAACGACAATGGATAAAGTTATTTTTGGGACTCAGTTAAAACTACAGGGATTGTCGTATTATGATGCATAATTGTGATGAAATTTTCCTGATGGTTGTAATCGCATAGATATGTTGTTTAGCTATTGTATTTGTTTGTCTTGTTGTTTAGTTGTTGTTTAAGTTATTGTTTAGTTGTTGTTTTAATTGTTGTAACCGAATGTTGATATTTATGAAATGAACGTTATTTTTAATATAAAATAAAATGGTTACATATAAAATTATGTTGTGGCGTTTGCTCCAACATTCGGGCAGTTTGTACGATTGTGTCCGGGCTGACGACATGAACTACATAATCTCACCATTTTGTTCGTCGTATCCATTTTAGTTCGAATATGCGTGTTATTAGTACGACCATTTTTCTTTTTTCGCATATTCTCATTGTGTCAAACTATCTCTCCTTGATATGCAGGCCAATAATTCTCTGTTGTTACCACCAGAAAGCTATTGTTGTACACATTGCATAGGTTTATGACTTTAGAAACGGCGGATAGTAAGTTGGGAGGATCCTGCAGAGCCTTTGAACTTGCCGCTATGACATGGGAGCAAGGCATACAAAAGGTTTGAAACTTTCTGCAAACGCATCAACCTTTATCTAGTTCGACTCGATAGTATCGTCTTGGTCTTCCCTCATTGTGATCCATTGTCTCATCTACACTGAACCAACCTTTACAGTGTTCAAACATTGTGACCACATGTGTGTTAGCTTTGACAACTTCTTCTTAATGAATTTCATTGAAATTTTACTGAACAATTGCCCCGATTGTAACATTGAACTTCATTTTGAACGTTTGATCTCAAATAGTGACCCTAACCTAAAATAGGCTTCCCTCGCCAAAGCAGTTATCGGTAGGTTTCAGATGCTTTTAAAGACAAAGTTCATTTATTCAACGAAATTTATTGTCATGTGGCCCCATCGTTGACCATTGTCGAATGCCCCGGTCCACTTCTCCAATGGAATATTATCGATCCATCTTACTGCATCTGCATTTGTCAATCCAATCCACCTCCTCTCACTGTCATTGTAGTGACCCTGACCCTAAACAACGCAGTAGTCACTACCTTTGGCGCATGCTTCTAGAGGATGCACGCATATGCCACATGCAGTGACAAGTACTATAAGGATGTGTCATGCGTGTTGGCGCCTGTGTACAACAAATATATGCATGCGCCATTCAAAGTGACTACTCCTTTTGTCAGCTGATTATTTTTGTTTGAAACGTGGTTAGTTTGAATTTTTTTAAATTACAATTAATTTGAAAATTAATTGAAAAACAAAGTTATTTTTATAAATAAAAAAATCTAAATTTTAGATCAACAATTTACACTCAATTAAAAATATTTAATTTTTATTATAAATACTATTAAAGTTTTAATTAATATGTGATGTAATAACACTAAAATTTTCTTATAACATTTAGACTATATTTTAAAATAATTTAGTTCTTTAGAATATCATACACCAAATTAGTCGTTTTCTTTACAAATATAGGATTAAGATGTAGTATTAGAAAAGTAAAATCATTCTATTAAATAGAATGGTACCTTGTGGTCATCATTTATTTATTTATTAATTTATAGAATGGAACAAAAAGTCTTTGTGCCTCTAGAGGGGAATTCGTATATTATTCAATATATTATTCAATCTTGAATAATTTGTCCCATTGTTTGTTCTAGAAAGTCTGCTGAGAGGTTTTATTATTCAATTCTTAGGTGTCTGTATTTGACCTTATTATTTTAATTTAGGTGGACTAGTGCATGCACAGAATTACAATACGTACCGTAAATAATTAACTTTTTATGATTCAATATATTATAATTTATAAATAACTGAAGAACAAGTTAATTATTAATAATGTACTCTACAATGGAGTACTCATTACCTTGACTCACGCGTGAAATAAATAACTCAAGTTTTTCAGCTAGTTGTGTAATAAAATTTTTAGGAATTTATTGTTAAATTAATAATTTAATTAATTAATTATGAATTGAAATAATTAATTTTTAATAAATTATTATTAAATTATATTATAATTATGTTAATGATTAAATATTAATAAATTATTTAATTAGACTTAATACATGAATGATTCTTAATGAATTTGTCATTTAATTAAGTCTAATATAAGACATATTTCTGGAATGTCTAATCATCTTTTATTATATAATACACTATAATTTATATTTATCATTTTATTTAAATTCATCATTTATAATATTTAAAATATTTTTGAATATACAATACACTATAATCTATATTTATCATTTTAGTTAAATTCATCATTTATAATATTTAAAATAGTCGAGATTGTATGTGTTTTTGTTTATTTAGTTAAGTAAATAATATTATCTTATTTTATACTATATGCTACAGAGTGGAAAGATAAAAAAAAAAAAAAAAAAGTGAGAAACATCATTTGGTGGTTATGTTTAGTTTTAGATGGTCATAATAACTATTTGAGCATATTATATTATTTAAATATACACACTTTTAGAATTTAATAGTATTTTAAAAATAATTAAACAGTATGATTTAAAACTGTTGTTATCAATAAATTACCCAAATTAAGCTCCTTTTCTCCAATAAATAAGGCGTATCACTATTTTTGTTTGAAACTAAGGCACATTAGTGCTAATTAACTACTCCAATAATTATAGTAAACAGTAATTTAATGAAAGCAATTTTTTGTGAAAAGTTTTGTTTTTTACAAGTGTGAATATTTTATTGTTAGTTAATAGTAGTTGAATTATTTAATAACATGTATTGATTCTATGGTATGGGGTTTGTTGTATTCAATTATTGCATGAGAAATGACAGAAGAGGGGCGGCTATAGTTTCTTCATTTGATATGATGACATATGTGTCATGTTTTTTTCTCTTGCAATAATCTCTTTGTTATGATATGTTGAATTGTTTTATATATTATTTGTTTGAACTTGAAATTAGGGGTGGGTGGTAAAATGACCGTCCGTCCCGTCCAGTCCCGTCTTAAATCCGGCAAAAATGGGACGAGACAGACAAGTTCGTCTAATGAAATTGAACTTAAAAATTTAGCCTACTCTGTTAAAGTGGCGGGCTGGCGTGCGGCGGACTTGTCTCCCTTTTTTTATATATTTTTTAATAGACTAATATGTTTATTTTTAATTTTTTCACTAATTTTTTAGAATAGGTTTTTATAAAGCGTCTTTTTAACAAATTTTAATTAAAAAAATATTGCATATATTCATAAATAAATGTATAAAATAGAATCATTAACAGGTATTTCAAAATTATAGTTCAAGTATTAACCTTCAACAAATCAAAATAAATATTTTGATTACTTGATAACTAGGTTGGCAGGCCAACCCACCCATTTTTTTGCCAGGCTTAAGACGCAACGGGCTCAAAGCGGGGCGGACTGAGCGGGTAGGCGAGCACAATATTCCAACTCAACCCGCCATGTGTAATTAAGTTTTTAGCAAGATTAATCGCATAGTTGTTATCAACCTGGAGTGTAACAGTCTCACCCTCATTGTTGTAACACCCTACTCTCCCCATTCATTAAATTAAGAAAAAAGTTGTGGAATAATCGAAAATACACAAGAAGGATGTCACATCCCTAAAAACTCATGAAGTATCAAGTCACTTCATATCTTTATTTCTCATAAAACAATTAATTATACAACGGAATAACTAAATCGTTCATTCAACAACACTAAGGCTCCAACATATAATAACCTCCACAAAATCTGTGGTTCAACATAATTTAGAAAACAAGATACGTAACAAATGAAATCAACACAAAGTATAGTAAATCCCCATCCTTCCCGTGTTACGTATTAGAGCGACTCCTAAAATTTGATCAATAGCAACACACGCTCCAAGCACTACTCAGGTACCTTATTATCTGTATCCCCAAGGAGTACAGACACAACAACAGAAAAGGGGTGAGAATTACATTCAATAATTTCACGGTGAAAATCACATGCTAAGGAGTAGTAATCACACAATTCACACAAACCAAACAATTATAACGCACGTACAAGTACCACAACCACATTCATCATGCTCAGTCCACATTCAAACATACATATATGCAATGTGACTCCACTAACACTACACCATACATGCGGTACCAACACAATCTATACGGTTCACTCTTTGAACCCGATTCCCGTCGGGATTTGCATAAGTCATATACGTTCCTCTGAACTACAACTTATCTCCACTTGACTCCCACACAGAGCCCGGATGAGGCTAGGCACCCATCACGGATTCCCACCTAGGATCATCAACATGACACGGCATGAAATGCATGACATACACTTATGCATAATACAAATATCATTAATGCATAACACGTGATCCACAATGATCACACGTGAGCCACATACTCACCGTAATTCCCTATGGAATTACCATTTTTGCCCAAGACTGTCCGCATAACAACAATCTTATCAACACATGCATCAATTACACATCATACAGAAATCCACACAGAAATTCCATGTTTTACCACATTTACTATCATTACTGATTTCCTTATGTTTAATTATGTCATATTAGTCTTACGGTCCTAGAGGAATTGCATCGCAAGCGAAATCAAGAAAGAAATCGCGAAAACGAAAAAATCACAACACAGCTCTACTCATACGCGTATGGCCTTGCTTCCTCGCCCAGATCCTGCGTATGTTACGCGTAGGGCCTCAGATGCCCAGACTTCATACGCGTAATGCCCCATGCCTTACGCATATGACCAGAGGGGATTTCCTTCCAAAAACCCTTCCAAAAAGCCCCATACGCGTAATGGGTCTTCCATATGCATAATGGCCTCTGGCTTATGTGTACCTTACGCGTACCAGCAGATGAGCGGCTAGCCACGGGGACAGTGCGCGTACCATACGCGTAACTCCCCTAGGAACGCCCCCCCATACGCGTAATGCCATATGCCTTACGCGTATGACCTTGTCTGCAACAGAAAATTCAGATTTCTCATCAGTATTATTTTTCACCCATTGGAGCATCCTCATGCTCCTATTTCTGACCCAAAACAGTACCTATACTAGTTTATCATCCAAGGTTTTACTCTACTTCATTAACCTATCATTCTATTAAAGTTTTTTCACAATTTGAATCACATTTTCGTCCTCTCTCAAAACCCATTTTTACAAAATCTATTTTTCACGGTAAAACACATCAACAACACCCAATTTACACAAAAAATCATACCAACATCAATACGTAAACACGAATTCACAACAACAATCACACAAACATGGGATTCAAATTAGCAAGGAGAAGAATGCACATAAAATCCTAAGAGGGAAAGAAACTTTAACTACCCTCTCGTGTTCTAATCACCATTAATGAACTCATTCTCCCCCTTACCTTAATTCCAAGCTTGATCTCTTCCTAACAATGGTGGAAACTCTTGATCTCCTCTTGCCCTAGCTCTGCTTCTTTCTTCTCTCCTTTCTTTTTTAACGTGTAACTGATATTTTAACCTCTTTCCCCAGTCCTCTCTAATTATGTTTTATTTTCCTTAATAATAATAATAATAATCTTAATAATAATAATAATAATAAGGCTAAAATACAGTTTTGGTCCCCCTGTTTGTCAAAATTCACGTTTTTGGTCCCCCCATTTTGTTTTTTAACAGTTTTGGTCCCCAACCCCTCACTGTTCATGTACGGACATGTACTGTTCATGTACGAACCAAGTACTGTTCATCATTTTTTTGGGCCAAAATTGGGGTGGGGGGACCAAAACTGTTAAAAAAAATGGGAGGACCAAAACCGTGAATTTTGACAAACAGAGGGACCAAAACTGTATTTTAGCCTAATAATAATAATAATAATGGAATATTTCCTCTATCCCTAATTATATTATTATTACAATATTATTTTAAGTCTTATTCAAATAATCTAACTACAGCTAAGTTCTCACACTCACCCTTACACGCATACCCTTAACTAAACCAATACCAACATAATTATACGAATAAAATCACAAAACAACTAAATATTTAAATGGGGTGTTACAACCCTCTATCACTTAGAATATTTTCGTCCTCGAAAATGCACTTGATGAGAACGATTCTGGATATGACTCTCGTATCTTGCTCTCCAATTCCTAGGTCACACTTCCTCCAGCAACTCCTCCCCAAGCTACTATCTCTAAAGGAATGTCCTAGCCTCTTAACTGTTTCATCTTGCGATCCTCAATCCTTATTGGCATTTCCTCCACAGTAAGATTATTCCGAATTTGTACTTCATCCCTTTGAAGGACATGAGATGGATCAGGAATGTATTTCCGAAGTTGCGACACATGAAATATATCATGTAGATTTGAAATTTCGGTTGGCAGCGCCACTCTATACGCAACAGCTCCAACTCTCTGCAAAATCTGATACGGTCCAATGAACTTAGGATCCAGCTTCTTCGATTTCAGTGCACGATCAACATCGGTCACAGTATTGACTCTTAGAAACACATGGTCGCCTTCGCTGAATTCCAAATCTTTCCTTCTATTATCATGATAGCTTTTCTGTCTACTCTAGGTTGCTTTCATCTTTTCTCTGATCATCTGGATCATCTCAGTAGTCTGCTGCACAATTTCGGGTCCAAGTACAGTGCTCTCACCCGACTCATACCAGCATAGAGGTTTCCTACACCTCCTACTATACAATGCTTCAAAATGCGTCATTCCAATACTAGAATGGTAACTGTTATTGTATGTAAATTCAATCAACGATAAATGGGTATTCCAAGCGTCTCCCTACTCGAGTATACAAACCCTCAATAAATCTTCTAATGATTAAATAGTTTGAGACGCCTTGGAGCTTTCCACACTTGAGCAGGCTCTCGATACGTTCTCCCACCATCACCAGGTCAGAATATTTTGCTGCCCCATTGACAATCATATTTTCCAAGTACGTCCCTTGCAAGGTATCCATGAACAAATCAACTAATTCTCTATCCGAAAGTGGCGGTTGAACACGAGCGGCTAACTCTCTCCATCTCCGAGCATACTCTCGGAATGATTCGTTATCTACCTGAGACAAGTCTTACAAATGCATTCGGCTGGGAGCCAGGTCAAGATTGTAGTTGTATTGCTTCACTAAGGCGTTGGCTAGATCTGACCATGATTGGATGCTCAACAGGATCCTCAACAGGGACTCCCACAGGCTGAGCTTGAGCAACATTGTTCACCGGAGGTGGAATAACATTCTCATTTCTTTGAACATTGGCATCTCCCCTTGTCATGGCGGCCATAACTTCCATTAGTTGATCCAACTGAGTTTTCATCAAGTCAACATCGGCCCTAGTCACAAGTTGATCCTGCTCTCCTGAGTTCATGATTCTCCCCAAAATACTAATTCAGGTCCAATACGAAAATCGGGAAACTAACTGCAGGTCGAGGCAAATGATGGATGAGCTCACTGGTCTTGCCTGGAGAAAGATATGCAAAATGATGCAAGATGCAGATGCAATGCAATAATATAAATGCAATAAAACATGGGATCAAAGCTTCCATATAGTCCGAATAAGTGCTGTGCTGATGTCTGTATAAGCTCATAGGTCTGTTCTGAAGAGAATACCAGAATACCAGAATATCCAAATAATCAGGATACCAGAATACCAGGCTGATAAGCCCACACTGGTAGGAAAACCAGAATATTGGGTAGGTTGAAGGTCAAGATTACCTGCAAACCTGTAAACAATCCGCCCCTCTCACATGTGGGTACTAGAAAACAAAAGGTCCTCAGCTTCTGACACTGAGGTCGAGAAGCAATAGTACATTCATCCCTTGGGGTACAGTACTATCGCCAATCGAGGAGTGCTTCCACTGATTCGCTTTCAAAAAGGATATCCTATAACGAGTTCCCAGCATTGGGTCCTCGGATCGAGAAGCGTAATGGATTTGCCATTTCTGGTCTGCCATTATCACCTCTCGGGAGGAGTGCCACAACTGAGTCCTCGGGAGATGGTTGCCAGAGTCGACAGTTTTCCAGGTTACATTCCATCATCTGCCCCAAATGCGCAGGATAGAATATTACCAAAGAAAACCTCGTCTGGATGTGGAGTTTTCATGTATACTACGTCTGACCAAATGCCAAACAAGTCACACTACTTTCCACGCTAATCATAGGTGTATGCTCAAGCCTGGGTAGTGGGCTTATCTCTCAGAACATCCCAACCTGCCAAACAGAAAACTAATAGAGCACAACACAGTCCAGCATAATAATGAAATACAATGCAATAAATGCGGTAAATACAGTAATATAGTAAAACAGTAATACAGTAATACAGTAATGTACAACAAAACAAAGCACCACAACAAACACCCAATGAAAATAAACAGACAAGCGCTAGGATTGACTCACATAGGGAACCAGAATCCCCAGCAGAGTCGCCAGCTGTCGCTCCCGGGATTTTCATCCAAGTACAAACGCGAAAGTGGCACGGAAACACAGTCGCCAGCAATGTGTATTTATCCCAAGAGAGGGAAAGGAAACACTGCGTAAACCTGAGGGAAAGGAAAAGAGCATGGCCTCGCGACCAAGAGAAACGGGTAAGGGAGTCGGTTACGCGAGGGGAAGGTGTTAGCACCCCCACGCATCCATCGTACTCGATGGGATCCACGCTTGTTGTCTCGATTAAAGCGTGTTGTCATCTGGAGCTCCACTGCTACTGGAAAGGAAAAGGAACAAGGAACGGAAAAGAACGGAGAAACGGGGAAGAAAAGAAAAAGAAGCGACTCGGTAGGACGTCCTCGAAGTATTAGGCCTACGTATTCCCTCGGAAGCGGGAAAGTCAGAGTCAACGTAGTTCGGACACGAACTAGGGGGAGGTTGCTCGCCAAGACATCGATGTCTTGTGCCTACGTATCCTCAATCTAACCAGAGAGAGGAAGTCAGAGCAGTCGTAGTTCGACCTACGGGTCGATTAAGAGACAAAAGGGATAATGAAAGAGGTTGTGCTCATAGAGATCTCGCATGATCTCCTGCCTACGTATCTTCATTAACCAATGAAGAATCAGAGTGACGTAGTTCCCCTCACTAGGGATGACTTGCTTTGTTTGTGTTTTTTAAGTGGAGTACGCCAACGTTCACGTTCTAGCAGTTAGGTGTCGCAGCTCGTTGTACGGAGTCTTAGGCATTTACCTGTTTGCGGTAGAACGAAAGTGACACATCCTAGCAAAGGAAAGAAAGAGATGAGAAGAGAATTGTTGTTTGTTTTTGTTTTTTAGAAGAAATGGATTGAAGTTAGTTCGTAACTTACATTGCACCAAAGTCTACCATGCGGGAACGAGTGAATCGTATGGTCGCCCCCAAATGGGACATATGCTAAACACTCTAGAAGAGGAGGGGAGACCCCTCGTTCTTCATTTCCTACACTTAAGGCTTGAGCGCAATATACGTTATATTTATTAAGTGTTTTAGAAGTGTTATGAGATGAGAAGAGAGGACTCAAAGGAAAAAGAAAACACTAAGGGGAATTATATCCTAGAGTTATCATGCATTGGTGGCCCTAAGGTCGAGGTAATGAGGGAAACGTCTACCTAAGTTAGCATGCAAAATGAAAACCTAATGCTAATCCTACTCCAAGCTTAATTGAAAATTAAGTTGGACTAGGTAGCTCTAAGGGAGCAAATCCAAGACTTAAACAAGTCTTGAGATTCAAGGGAAGGAGAGAGTGAAAGAGATGAAGAAGGTGAAAAGAAATGAACAAAAACAGCAGCTACAACAACGCATCTGTACCAATACAGCAGTAAAAGACAGCACACAAGCAAGAAAGCTTTCAACAGCACACAATTCAGCACAAAAGGAGGTGTAAAAGGCAGCAGGCAGCAAGTGTGACCAATATACAGCACATGAACAGGCTTAAAACAGCAGCTGTAAAAAACAGGGCAGCATGCATCCAAACAAGAGATGATTGCAAATTAACATGCATAGGAAGGAAAATCAAGCATAGAGGTTGCAAACATCAAGGATGAACAAGCATGATCATGTTAACCACTCAAGAACAAACAAACTCAACATAATTATATGATTTACACATTGGGCAAAACAAGTCATGCACAAGCAACCAAGGAGACAAACAACAATCATGCATCAAGCATTACATACTTTTCAATCAAACATGATTACAATCACACCACCAACCAAGGTAAATAACTCTTGAAATCACCGGGAAAACATGCATATCATGAGGAAGCATATCATTAGGCATATGAACAAATCAAGTGAAGCATGCATCCCACAAAATTAGGTGAACAAGCAAACGCAAAACAATTCCAGCACCACACGCATCAAACAACAATTAAAATGTTCAAGGAGTATGTGTTATGTGTTCATGGCATCAAGAATGCAATAATGTAGACATGTTCATGAACGATGAAAATACAAGAGCCGTGTGTCGGAAAATTGTGCACATACAATGGTGTGAGGTCCAACAACATCAAAACAGTCATTAAACATGTATCATATCAATCCATGAAGATTAGAAATGAAACAGGATCGAAACATGCCCAAAAATGTACAAAAAACACACTCTGCATCAGTGTTAATCGATTAACCAATTGCAGTGCAATTGTGTTAATCGATTAACAACTCTTATTACACACATTTTACACTGGTTAATCGATTAACCTAATTGCACTGCAATTGGTTAATCGATTAAGACTGTAAAATCAGCACAAAATCTGTTTGAAAAATCACTTCCAGCAGCAAAAACACTTATTCAATCATCTCCAATGATCATGTAATCAACAATGCACAAAAATTACGTTCAGAAACATCATTCAAACATCACTTAAATTCAATAATCATCAACATCCACAATCAAGATCAACCAAATGAATCAAAACACATCAAAATTCATGGATCTACATTGTATAAGTTGCAATTAAGCTAAAATGAGTATGGATCTGAAATTAACCAACCTACAAAGCTGAGATTTGCTTTGGTAAGTGTTGTAAACAGAAATGGATGAATTCAAGTAGAAAAATCCAAGATCCATAAGCTTCTTGCACTCAAAACTTGAAGATCCAAGCAATAAGCAACCAAAGCTCCAAAAGCACTTCCAAAAATCACTTCTGAAAATTCAGAACCAGATCCAAACGAAAATCCAAATTGAAAAGCTGAAATGTAGTGATAATGAGAGGTTTTAGCTCAAGAATTAACAAGTTCCAATGAAGAACTTGTTAATCTTTGAAGGAGAGCTTTGAGTGTGGTTGAAAATGGAGTTGGAGAATGAAAAAGTGAGAGAGAATTGAGAGCCAATTCTGAAAAATGAGAGTGAAAAAATGATTTAGGTCCTTGAGGTTTGGAATGAAATGATTTAAATAACCCCTAGGTTAGGAGTTAAGTTTGGGTTGGAGTGAGGTTAAGTGAGTGGAAATTGGGATGAAATGTGAATTAGGAAAGGAAATGTGGAATTAGGATGGAAAGAATTTGAATTTTTGAATGGAAAATCAACTCTCTAGATCCTTCTACTGATGTGTAGGATTAAAATGGGTGATTAAAAATTGGATTAAAAAGAAACAGCTCTGAAAATGCAGCATTTGGGCACAATTCACTATGGTTAATCGATTAACCTAATTGCACTGCAATTGGTTAATAGATTAACACATTCAAATTTTGAATTTTTGCGCCAAAAGGAGGGAAACTTGGAGAATTGCTTGATTCCACCTGTTCTGTGCCATGTTAGACCTCTGAAACTTGCCATTTGATATTATCACTTAATAATGCCTGAAATATGCTGTGAATTCCATTTCATGCTTGGAATACTGCTGAAAATAATCGTCTGGTGCTGAATCACTGATCAAAAAATGACTGTCGGAGCTTCTGATTATCAAATCATCTAATGAGCAAAATAAATGCTCAAAAGACTTTGAAAGCTATCTGCTTGGCTCTGAACATTGTTGAAAATGGTACCGGAATTAATGACGCCATGAGCTGCTGGAAAATACCTTGATCCCATGCCCAGAAGAACCATGCAAATGCAGAAATGAGGATGCAAATGAAGTGAAGCATAAGCCAGTTAGTGCTAAAAGTAAGAGGGCAAATTTTGGGGTACTACAGATGGATCCACTGTTATGCCATCACCAGAAATAACCTGTCCAAGAAAACTCACTTCGTGCAGCCAGAACTCACATTTCAAAATTTTCGCAAACAACTTGTTATCTTTCAACACTTGCAACGCAATCCTCAGATGTTCTGCATGATCCATTTCTGACTTGGAGTAAATCAAAATGTCGTCAATAAAGACTACAACAAACTTATTTAAGTAGGCATGAAAGATATGATTCATGTACTCCATGAATACGCCCCGCGCATTGAACACTCTGAACGGTATCACAACATATTCATAATTTCCATACCGAGTCCTGAAAGCCGTCTTCTGAATATCATCCTCTTTCACTCGAATTTGATGATAACCTGATCTCAAATCAATCTTACTAAAAACACGAGCTCCCACAAGTTGGTCCATTAGATCATCAATTCTTGGTAGCAAATATTTTTTCTTGATGGTCACTTTATTCAGCTGACGATAATCAATGCACAACCACATGCTATTGTCCTTCTCCTTAACCAATAACACTGGAGCTCCCCACGATGACACACTGGGTCTAATAAACTTCTTATCAAGCAATTCTCCTAGCTGAGATTTCAATTCTACCAATTCTGATACTGACATCTTGTATGGTGTCATAGATATAGGTCTGGTACTGGGAATAAGATCAATTGCAAATTCCACCTCTCACTTCGGAGGTAACTCTGAAATATCGCCCAGAAACACTTCTGGAAACTCTCTCACTACAGGTAGTTCGTTAATCGACATTTTTCCCTCAACAGACAATGAGGCAAACACCGCAGACATTTTAGCTTCATCTTCCAACAAGGTTCTCAATTCCTTGGTAGATATAAAATTAGGAAACTCTTCCTCCTCTGGGGTAAGAAATAACAACCTCATCCTATAACAGTCAATGTAGACATAATTGCTCTCTACCAGTTCATTCCTAAAATAATATCATGATCACTGAATGGTAAGAAAACCAAATCCACTCTGAAGTCTTTACCAAAGATTGACAAAGGAAAATTCAAGCACACTAAAGATGTAGTTATCGACCCAATAGACGGAGTATCAATCACCATCCCCTTCCTCAAAGTAGACGACACAAGTCCTAGTTTCTTCACATAATCAACAGAAATAAACGAGTGGGTCACACCCATATCTATGATAGCAATTAAAGGAGTATTATGGATATAACAAGTACCTCTGACCAAACGATACTCACTAGTAGGTTGAGCCCCCACCAATGCAAATACCTTTCCACCAGTCTGCGACTTCTTTGGCTTCTAACAGTGGGTGATGATGTGACCCTGTTCACCATAGTCATAACAGGTAGGTATATTGGTCTTACAATCTGCCACAACATAACCTGGTCTTCCGCACCTGAAACATTTCTTCACCTCATTCTGACATTCATTAGCACGATGACCCATGCCACCACATTTGAAACACTTGATAGGATTGGGAGGAACTCCTCCCCCACTTGGCTTCTTGCCAACAACATCTTTCTGCTTCCCTTTATTGGCCAGAGCACTGTAAGGCGTAGTCCGGTGCCTTTTCTTACCTTCCCTGTCACTCAGGGTCTTGTAGTGAGCAACTCGAGCCCCGTTATCTTCATCATAAATCCTACACCTATTCACCAACTCAGAGAAGTATCTGATTTTCTGATAGTTGATACCTTGTTTGATCTCGGGACGCATCCTGTTCTCAAACTTGATACATTTTGAACTCATAACATCATCAATATTGTAATGAGGACAATACTTCACCAGCTCCTCGAACCGGGTAGCATAATCTGCCACCGCCGAGTTTCCCTACTTCAATTCTAGAAATTTGATCTCCTTTTTATCACAAACATCTTCTGGAAAATACCGCTCCATAAACTCAGCTCTGAACACCGTCCAAGTGATAAGACTACCCTAGCTTCCAACCTTTGGCGGCTATTATCCCACAAATATTCAGCTTCCTCCGACAACATATGAGTACCAAAATGCACCTTCTGAGCTTCGGTGCATCCCGTGACTCTAAAGATCTTCTCAATGTCCTTCAGCCACTTTCGCGCACCATCCGGGTCATAGCTACCCTCGAACGTAGGTGACTTATGGTTCTGGAACTTGTACAAATTACGAAACTCGACGTCCCCAACATTTTGATTATTATTCAGCACCGCCTGCGCAACAGCCTGTAATGTAGCAGAAATCGCAGCATCATTCCTACTAGCCATACTGTCCAACATCAACAATACAGGTTAAAAGAATTACATGACTATATTCACTCTATAGTCAGACTCTACTACAACACTGGCCGGACGGACCGACCTGCTCTGATACCAATTGTAACACCCTACTATCGCCATTCATTGAATTAAGAAAAAAGTTATGGAATAATCGAAAATACAAAAGTAGGATGTCACATCCCTAAAAACTCATGAAGTATCAAGTCACTTCATATATGTATTTCTCATAAAACAATTAATTAAATAGCGGAATAACTAAATCGTTCATTCAACAACACTAAGGCTCCAACATACAATAACCTCCCCAAAATTTGTGCTTCAACATAATTTAGAAAACAAGATACGTAACAAATGAAATCAATAAAAAGTATAGTAAATCACCATCCTTACCGTTTTACGTATCAGAGCGACTCCTAAGACTCGATCAATAGCAACACACACTCCAAGCACTACTCAGGTACCTGATTATCTGTACTCCCCAAGGAGCACAGACATAACAACAGAAAAAGGGTGAGAATTACATTAAATAATTATATGGTGAAAATCACATGCTAAGGAGTAGTAATCACACAATTCACACCAACCAAACAGTTATAACACACGTACAAGTACCACAACCACATTCATCATGCTCAATCCACATTCAAACATACATATATGCAATGTGAATCCACTAACACTACACCATGCATGCGGTACCAACACAATCCATACAGTTCACTTTAAAACCCGATTCCCGTCGGAATCCAGATAAGTCATATACATTCCTCTGAACTATAAATTATCTTCATTCGACTCCCACACAGATCTCGGATGAGGCTAGGCACCCATCATGGATTCCCACCTAGGCTAATCTCCACATGACATGACATGAAATGCATGACATACACTTATGCATAATACAAATATCATTAATGCATAATACACAATCCACAATGATCACACGTGAGCCACATACTCACTGTAATTCCTTCTGGAATTACCATCTTTGCCCAAGACTGTCCGCATAACAACAATCTTATCAACATACACATCAATCACACATCATACAAAAATCCACACAAAAATTCCATGTTTTACCACATTTACTATCATTACCGGTTTCCTTATGTCCAATTATGTCATATTAGTCTTACGGGCCCAAAAGAATTGCATCGCACGTGAAATCGGGAAAGAAATGGCAAAAATGGAAAAATCACAACACAGCTCTACCCATACGCGTATGGCCTTGCTTCCACGCCCAGATCCTACGTATGTTACGTGTAGGGCCCCAGATGCCTAGACTTCATATGCGTAATTCCCCATGCCTTACGCGTATGACCAGAGGGAATTTGCCTCCAAAAATCCTTCCAAAAAGCCCTCATACGCGTAATGTGTTTGCTATACACATAATAGCCTCTGGCTTACGCGTACCTTACATGTACCAGCAGAGGAAGGCTAGCCACAGGGATAGGGCACATACCATGCGAGTAACGCCCCTGGGAACGTCGCCCATACGCGCAATGCCTCATGCCTTACGCATATGGCCTTGTCTGCAACAGAAAATTTAGATTTCGCATCACTGGGATTTTCTACCCATTGGAGCACCTTCAATCTCCTATTTCTGACTCAAAACAGTACCTATACCAGTTTATCATCCAAGGTTTTACTCTACTTCATTAACCTATCATTCTATTAAGTTTTTTTTACAATTTAAATCACATTTTCGTCATCTCTCAAAACCTATTTTTACAAAATCTGCTTTTCATGGTAAAATACATCAACAACACCCAATTTACACGAAAAATCATACTAATATCAGTACATAAACACGAATTCACAACAGTAATCACACATTCAAACAAGCAAGGAGATGAATGCACATAAAATCCTAAGAGGGAAAGGAACCCTCACTACCCTCTCATGTTCTAATCACCATTAATGAACCCATTCTCCCCTTACCTTAATTCCAAGCTTGATCTCTTCCTAACAATTGTGGAAACTCTTGATCTCCTCTTGCCCTAGCTCTGCTTCTTTCTTCTCTCCTTTATCTTTTCACGTGTAACTGATACTGTAACCTCTTTCCCCACTCCTCTCTAATTATGTTTTATTTTCCTTAATAATAATAATAATCTTAATAATAATACTGATAATAATAATAATAGTAATAATAATAATAATGGAATATTTCCTCTATCCCTAATTATATTATTATTACAATATTATTCGAAGTCTTATTCCAATAATCTAACTACAGCTAAGTTCTCACACTCACCCTTACACACATACCCTTAACTAAACCAATACCAACATAGTTATATGAATAAAATCACAAAACAACTAAATATTTAAATGGGGTGTTACATTTGCTTCCCATTACCTTCGATAGATTCATAAGCCACATGACTTGGCACACACATAACAAAGCGACAATGTATTCGGCCTCACTAGACGAGAGTGAGACTATCGGTTTCTTTTTTGAACACCATGAGATTGGTGTTCCACCGAACATAAAGATGTAGCTGTAGACTTTTTATCATCTTTATCTTCGCACCAATTGGAATCGCTAAAATCGAGCAAATTACATTTTCTGCCTGTATCCGCTATGGGAAAGAGAATTACGCTGCCAATAGACCCTTTGACATATCTCAGGATCCTTTTAACTTCTGCCAAGTGAAACACCTTTGGTCTCTACATGAATCTACTCACAATACCGACAATAAACGCCATGTCAGATCGTGTAATGCACAAATAACGCAAGGATCCAATTAGCCTCTTATGATGATTTGGATCAACATCTTACTCATCCTCATTCTTCAACAATTGCAGCCTCGATTCAAATAGAGTAATGGCAACATTACAATGTTCTATTTCAAACTTTTTCAATATCTCAAACGCATACCTTCTTTGGTGCATGAGCAGTCCCCTTTTGGAATTATGGAACTCAATGCCAAGGAAGTATGTCAAGAGGCCAAGGTCGATCATCTCAAATTCTTTCACAAGTTCACTCTTGAACATAGAAATTCATTTTCCGTTGTTGCCCATTATCAACGAGTCGTCTACATATAGACAAAGGATAATCACTCATTCACTTGTATCTGTATTCACATACACGCCATGCTTGGATACACATTTTTTGAAGTCAGCCTCCTTTAAGAAACCATTAATTATCTTGTTCCAAACTCTTAGAGCTTGCTTCAAACTGTACAACACTTTCTTAAACATGTAGAACTTTAGTTCTTGGTTTCTCACAACAAAATCAGGGGTTGTTCTACATACACATCTTTTTCAAGGGGTCCGTTGAAAAATGCATATTTGAAGCCCATTTGGTAGATGAGTCAATTTTTATTATTCGCAATACCAACAACTAGCCTAATGGTTTCAATCCTATGATTGATAAGAATTTATTTCCATAAATGATTCAAAGCAGTTATAAAGCTAGCCACCTAAATTAGTGAAGTCATCGGTCTCCCTACAAATATCAATGCATGTGCATGCGTTTCTATATCCTTATGTCTATACAGAATTACACACTTAGTTAGTTAGTTTGCTCTAGTATATGCAAATGTGAATGCATAATACGTTTTGCAAACTTTGAATTCATATTCTTGAATCGTTAATATTTAGAGAACTACAAATATAAGCTAATATAATCCATTAAGTGTGATTCCTTTATCCAAATAGTATATTCAAAAGCAAAAGTATTATGAATAAAACATTTAATATTACACGTCACAATATCTCAGTTGTCAACTTTGAAACTTGTTTTACAGATCATAAAAATTCACAGAATTATAAATATATACTAATAATGTGCATCAACCGTTATTCTTTGATGCAAATAGTATTTTTAAATATTTGTAAAAACAATACACTTATTTGATACAGTATAAGCGCTTAGAACCCATGTGTGTTTATAAAAATATTTAAAATTTATTTGCGTTTTTAAAAATAAATGTATTAACATAAATTTATTTGCGTTTATAAAAATAATTGTATCAACAATAGAATTTTTTCCGTTTATAAAAATATTTGTAACTTATTCCTGTTTAGAAAAATAATTATATCAACAAAAAACTTTTTCCCGTTTATTAAAATATTTGTAACTTATTCCCGTTTATAAAAATTATTGTATCAACAATAGACTTTTCCCGTTTATAAAAATATTTGTAACTTATTCAGCAAATAGTTACGACTTTGCACTCCGAAGACGACAGTGAACAAACTCAATTACAGAGTAAGTCCCGATGAAACAAATAGTAAAAATAACCTTGTTGGCGCTCTGCAACGGCGGTGGGAAACTTTTTCTCGTGCTCTACACAATCAGAGGGAATCTGCAACGACGGTGGAAGAATTCAGTATCAACATACATAGTGGTTCCTCTTCTTCTTTAAGCCATCCAAAAGGATCCTTGAGCTTGAATGGCCAAAGGAAGTTGTCTCTGTTGTTTGAAAGCTTTAAAGATTTTTGAGCTTGGGTCAATTCATCTTCCGTCATCCTTTTTTAGCTCTTCTCCAAGCTTGTTAACGATATGGAGTGGTGAATGTCACAACAAAGTGTGGTGGCACGAAGAAGAGAGAGAGAGAGGGAGACCGCGGAGGGTAGTCACAGTAAAAGGTGAAGGTGGAGGGTTATATTGGTTTAAGAGAGAGAGAGGAAATTTTAAGATATGTTGTTATTACGTTAGCAGAAGAAAGACATTTCTTTTTCCAAAGCAGAGAGTGAAAGGCCTTCCAACCTTTTCCCAAAGCAGAAGGATGAGCAGTCATTGGATCTAGATGAAATGAGTGATGGATATTGAGTCATATGCATTGCCTTTTTATTAGTTTTAGTACTTGTTCAAATTATTGTGGATTTTCACATGTGTGATATTTTGTGTTGGTATTTTGATGCTTTGACATCTTTGTGTTGGTATTTTGACATAACTTTGACTTTTGGATGTAGCAATATTTTGTGTTGGTATTTTGATGTAACTTTGACATATTTATGTCGATATTTTGATGTAACTTTGACATCTTAATTAATGTAGCAATATTATGGATTTACACAAGTTTGTTATCTTATGTTGGAATTTTAATGTGATAATATATCAATGAATAGTTTGAAACAGGTTTAAATATATTTGGTTTAAAACAGGTTTAAATATAGATAAATTCCCCCACCAAAAAAAAAACTAGCGGTGGCTACAACCGACGCTACAACCCACAAGTTTAAAGTGGTAGCGTTAAACACAACCGCCGCTAATATATAGTTAAAAAATAAAAAACTACTAGTGCCGGTTATGTGCAACACTATAATACATGGTTATTGGAATATAGTGTCGGTTATTAGCAACTTTATTATTCAATAAAGCTACAACTAGTGTCTCCAAATAACGATGCAACGTGGCCATATTGAGACAAGAGTGTCGCTAAGAACCGACGCTAAGGCAGTGAAAAGAATAATTAAGTGTCACCTTAAACCGCCACTATGTGAAAGTTACGTCGATCACAGTCGACCCTATAGATAATTTTTTTTATAAAGTAGCGTCGGTTATTGTACTTTAGCGTCACCATAGCATTCCTATAGCCGACACTATTCGTAGCGACGACCCGTGATTATGCTTTACTTCCATCTTTTGGTTGTTCGCCCCGACCCCGACGCTAACACGTGTTAGCGTCGGCTTTTATCATTTTAGTGAGGGCTTTTGGCCGACACTAATAGGCAGTTATCTTGTAGTGAACAGCTTCAGCAAGCATGCAGGAAGCAAGTCGAAGGAAATTCTTGGAATCATATACTCTGATGTATGTGGTCCTATCCAGATGGATTCAATTGGAGGTAAAAAATACTTTGTCACATTCATAGATGATTTCAATCGAAAACTGTAGACTTACCTGATCAAGAAGAAGAGTGAAGTGATCGAGGTATTTTCCAAGTTTAAATCTAGGGTCGAAAGACAAAGTGGTCAAAAGCTTAAGATTCTGAGGACTGATGGTGGTGGAGAATATGTGTCAAAAGACTTCGACACATTATGTGAGAAAGATAGGATTGTGCATGAGGTGGTGTCACCCTACACTCCACAGCAGAATGAAACTGTAGAAAGGAAGAATAGAACCATCATGAATATGGTGATTAATATGTTGAAAGGCAAGTATCTACCCAAAGAATTATGGGGAGAAGTTGTGTTGACTGCAACATACATCTTGAACAGATATTTGAGGAAGAAGCTAGAAGAAATCACGCCAGAAGATTGTTGGTTTGGTGTCAAGCCTAGCTTGAGTCATCTGAAGGTATTTGGATCTATAGCACATATAACTAAATATTTATTTTATTAATCTAACCTTTTTGTTTTATATTAGATATTTGATCTTCCTCAAGATCAACTAAATGAGGATCCCCAATATTTGATCATCCCAAAATATCCAACATTTGTTATTCACCGACAGCGATGACAATGAAGAATATATGTAATATTTTGTGTAAATAATGTAATATTTTGTGTAAACAATGTAGTTTGTAAACAAATTAATTTATTAATATTTTGTGTAAACAATGTAATGAGTATTTTAAGAAAAAAAATATATCTTTTTCCTTGATTTTGTTCATAAACCGAGAGGTATATGACGATAGTTTTGAAAATATAACAAAGTTATTGATGGGGATCGAACCAATGACACTTTCAACTATTATTCTAAAACCATGGGGTAAAGTGACAATTTTTCATGACGCCCTTCTTTACCTCACCTTTGTAACTGAGGTTAAATCAACTTTGCGTCTGAGGTTAAATTTGATTTTTGTAGTAGTGACACCATGTATGAAAAATTGAAATTATTCTAAATATTTTCCAAAACATTTCCATGTTGAAACTATTGTTGATCGAGATGGGTATCCTGCTTATAGAAGAAAGAACAATGGACACACAATGGTTAAGAATGGAATGCAAATTAAGAATCAGAGTGTTATTCCATATAATCAAAAGTTGTTGAAGAAGTTTCAAGCTCACATAAACATGTAATGATGCAATAAAAAAACCTCAATTAAGTACTTATTCAAGTACATACATTAAAAAATGGCGTGACAAAATCATTGATATGATTGTTCCGAAGGATAGTGGAAATCCCACGCAACAATGAAATCTTGACGAGATCAAACAATACCTTGATTGTAGGTATGCTTTTCCAAGTGAAGCATCTCGGAGGATATTTTCTTTTCTAGTACATGGTAGGAAACCAACTATAGAAAGATTGTTTTTTCACTATGAGGGTAAAAATTTGGTATATTACACTGACTTTGAAAAAATAATACTGTTCATTTCAAACAAGTGTGTAAAGTATTTTCCAAATATTCCATATCCAGGAGAATACGTGGTTGAGCAGTTTGGCAATAAACTTATAAAGAAGAGTATAACTATGATCTAGATGAGTAACTTCGAGAATACGATAGTATATATTAAATCTGACAGGTAACATATAAATGCATTGTTCTTACCTTTTAAATAAGTTAAATATTCCTTAAAATTAGGTTATAAACAACAACTTCTCTTTCTGTATGAATTATGTTCGTTATTAATTTTATTTTTCTCTGTTGTGATAGATTATTAACAAGATTATGAGCAAAGAAATGTCTTCAAAAGAATTATGAAAACGGTAAACAACTAAAAAGATGGCATGTTTTTTCATATGGATATGGTGCCATAGGAAAAACATATATGTGGAGAACTTTAGTTTCTTATATACGATCATAAAAACATTGTTGCCTGATCATTGCTTCATTCGAAATTGTTAGAGTAATGTAGCATTGTAAACTCATAACTGACATGTGTCAGTCTTAGTAGTTATTGTAACTTGTCACTACAGGTCCATAGTTAGTTTAGAACCTGCTGCTGCAGGTTATTCTGTTACTTGTAAAACCTTCTAGTGCAGGTCACATAGTTAGTTACAACCTGCTAGGGCAGATCAGTATCTGAATTGTATAAAAGGAAATCAGTTGTAACTAATCACTCAATCAATAACAGAAATCAAAGTTAGTTACAAAAATGAAAATTCACACACACACACACACACACTCTCTCTCTCTCTCTCTCTTTTTCTCACACACACTCTCTCTCTCTCTCTCTCTCTCTCTCTCTCTCTCTCTCTTTCTCTCTCTCTCTCTCTCTCTCTCTCTCTCTCTCTCTCTCTTCACTTTCTAATATGGTATCAGTTTAGCTCTGGTTATATCTAGAACCTTCTCATGGCTACGACTCATACAACGGAGGGAATGTCGGCCTCCTTTACGCAAGATCTACTAGTCTCTTCACCAGTCACCGTCGCCTCAGTCGCGGATCCTCATCGCCTCCAGTTTTCACTCAAGATTTTGCAGAAATTAGATGAAAAGAACTTTCATATATGGCATCAGCATATCGAACCATACATCAATGCACATAACCTCACTGAGTTCGTTGTTTGCACAAAGATTCCATTGTAGTTTGTAGATGATGAAGCTCGTGAAGCTGGAATCATCAACCCTGAGTATCCTCGATGGCGGCAAAAGGATCAAATGTTGCTTTCGTGGTTGCAATCCACACTGTCCAATGAAATTATTTCGCGTGTGCTTGGTTGTTCTCACTCTCATTAACTTTGGGATCGTTTGTTCAACTATTTCCAGAAACAAACTCGTGCTCGTGCAAGACAATTACGTGTGGAACTGCGTGCCCTAACTCTTGATACTTTCACAGTTCAAGAGTATCTGCTCAAGGTACGCACCATTGTGGATGCTCTTGCTTCCATTTGTGATCATGTCCCTCCTTCACATCATATAGATGTAATTCTTGAAGGCCGTCCATCAGAATTTGCTCTTGTTGTGCCAATTATTGAGCGTAAGTTTGGTTTAATGGACTTAGATAAAGTAAAAATTTTACTGTTAGCTCATGAGATTCGCCTTAACAAATTCAAGAAATCTACTACTTCAGATCTTATTTCTCTCAATCTTGCTCAAACTCCTGCGATACTAAATTTAATGATGAAACTCAAACTGCTAGTGTTGATTCTACACCAGCTCCAGTCCCTACACAAGCTCCTGAATAGGATTTTAGTCAATCTCGTGGTTCCAGAGGTTCGCGTGGTGGTAGGTTTGGTAGAGGCAGAGGCAGAAATCCCAAATCTCACATTCAATGCCAAGTGTGCTCCAAGCATGTCCACATTGCTCTCAACTGCTGGTATAGGTTTCATCAGAACTACCAAATTTTTCCTGTAGTAACAACTTCTTATAACCCTCAACAATGGTTGGATTCACCCTATAGCTATATTGGCACTCCTCACAATGTTTGGACCAGACCTCCTCCGCAACCAAGAAGTCCCTCAGCCTTATCTCATGCTCTTAGTGCCTTGGTTGCTAACTCAGCACCATCTACCTCAGGGTCATGGTTTCCTAACTCTGGTGCTTCATTTCATGTCACTCATGAAGCCAAAAATTTGCAGCAGATGGCTCCTTTTGAAGGTCCTGACCAGATCTTCATGGGAAATGGTCAAGGTGTGCATATACAATCTTGTGGTTCAAGTGTTTTTCCTTCACCACTTCAGCCTCACACATCACTTACTCTACATAATCTTTTACTTATTCCTAATATCACTAAGAATCTACTTAGTGTCAGTCAATTCTGTAGAGATAATAATGTGCATTTCATCTTCAGTGCTGATAATTGTATTGTCCAATCATAAGTCTCTAAGGCTAATATTCTTGAAGGCAGTGTTGGCAAGGATGGCCTCTACGAGTTCCCCTCTGTCATACCCCAAATTTTGACCACCCATATTTCCCATCATTGTGCAAATCATCACCACAATATGGAGGAACCTTCATGCCTCATCAATCTCCTCGGGGATTGTTGAGCATTCACTACAATCAAGAATTAGGGTTTTAAGCCCTCTCAGAGCACTTAGACAAAAGATCAATCAAGAAATGATATGATCTTCAACTTTTCTAGCTTCTCAAACACCCACAAAGGATCAAGAGGACTCCCATATCAAGAATTAAGCACAAGGTTGCAGCATTCCAAGAGGATCGAGCCTCAAGACCGCATGTGTCACCAAATTAGGGTTTGGTCGACCAGGGTCCCCAGATGAAAAATTTCCATCTGGACATGAGCCAGTGCCTCAATGTTGGTCCAATAAGCTCAAAAGGATCTCAAAAGCCCATCCACATTGGCCAAATCACCTTGAAGGTCCATCTATCAAAAAATCAGGAATTAGGGTTTTGACCTAATTCAACCTTTGGGTTAACTTGTGAAGTGAGGCATGGCTTGAAGTTTCAAAATGAACTTCAAAGACCTCAAATACATCATATTGACCTGTTTACAAGATTTGATTGACTCAAAGAGCTCACATCATAAACCACAAGAACTAAAAACCATCTGATCACAAATTAGGGTTTCTGATGGAAAAAGTCAACCCTACCCTTGACTGTTGGCCTACCCTTGATCTCAAACTTTGGGAGGGGTCCAAGACATTCTGAAATACCCTTGGAGGCCATCCATGGAGTTTAATTGAGCCCAATGATTGATTTCACAAAAGGATCACAAAGTCAAAATTTCATCTGCTGAAAAAGTCAACTGTACAAAAATCCAAGTTTGACTTTTTGGATTTTTGGTCAACCAAGGTTCCTTAACCCTAAAACAATGTTAATATGTGATTTGAATCATCATTCATCAAGAAAAATCAAAGAAACTGAGTTAACTTGTAAAAGGGGTAACCA